>JANEYF010001460.1:492500-755036 GCA_029963845.1 Rhamnusium bicolor | reverse complement strand
GTTTAGCACTGACGTCACAGCATATGCCAACATTCCATTGAGTCCTAAAATTTTGGCGCGGAAATATTCCTTCAACTTTCAACAATATGTACAGATGACATACGAGCGCAAATAAAGTAACATTGCGTCGCTTGTTATTTTGATGTTTTACTCGAACAGGGTACTTATTTAAGGAAAATCTTTTGGTAGGACCTATGCAGAGGAGATTGAAATTATGAATTTTCCACATGTTGCTTTTAGAACATGTATAAATATAATTATAATTTGATTCACAATTCAAATAAATTTGAATCTTAATGTGTTACTAACATCTCAACTCAAAGCTCATGCTGTCAAAAAGTTGTGTTTACATTCTAAAAATAACCTGAAGACCAGTACACATTATGGCTGGAGAATTGATTATTTCAATGAGTGCAATATTTGAGTATTTTAAAGATAGCAGAGTCATTCGTAGAGGAGAAAAATTCTGTGAAATCACGATTTATTCAAAATGTTTGTATATGATGATGATCTTCATATGATACGAGGGGAATACATGCAAGCATGAAACAAAAAATATATAATGTTGAAGATAAGTTTTACATACGATCTTTAATATAAATATATATTTAAAATTTTAAATTTGTAGATATTCTTATCATCTGAGGATGACATTCAAAAAGCAAGCTGCAATTGTCCAAAAAGGCTTGGATGTTTGTCATCATATGGCATCTCTTGCAATTTTTGCACATAAAAACCTATCTGTTACTAAACGCAGCTTGTAAGTTGGAGCAAAGTTAAGACCTTCACAAGAGGATACTCATATTAACAACTGAAATGTGTTTTGCCTCATCTTCACACCCATTTTTTCCTCTATTAAAAGAAATTAGTGAAGACAGTGTAGAGCAATTTAAAACAGACTTAAGCGTGCGGACCTACAGGCCTACGGATAGCTTCTATCCCCTGAACCAACAATAAATGAGGAAACTGTTGTTGTTGATGTAGAACAATTGCTTTTCAGAAGAGATATGGAAATCATGGGGATAAAATATCTTTTTTAAGGAAAAACTGTCGTTAACAAAGGACAGAATTGTAGAAGTACAAAAATTGACAGTAGGGCAAACGAATAATCCAGCGTGGTACATTGCTCGAGAAACATCGATTAACGGCAAGTAACTTTGGACAAGTTTTGAAAGCTTACAAGAGAGGTAGATTTCCTCCTACATTATTTCAAACGCTGACTAGTAAATTATTACTACATATTTTATAAGAATAAAATTAAAATGTAATATTTTTAGGAAATACTAATTTAGGGATCAAAAGCAAATTCAGTGGGGTAGAAGCAACGAATCTGTAGCCATTGAAATATTTGAAAAGAGGCACAACATGAAAATAACAAAAAGTGGTATATGGTTGGACGAGTGTGGGTTTTTAGGGGCCAGTCCAGATAGAATAATAGACGATGATGACTTTGATTGGGGTTAAAAGTCCATTTAAATATAAAGATAGTTTTTCTCTGATTGTCTGTTAGAATTAAGATTATATTGTTCGTTTTAATGAGTGAAGCTTTATCTTAAATGATGCTCACAATTATTATCACCAAATACAAGGTCAGTTACATATTTGTGGAAAAAAAACTTGTATATTGGCTTTATGGACTACAAGGGACTACTTAGAAATAGAAGTAGTCAAAAATGTTGATTAGCAAACTAATTTAAATATTTTGCAAGACTTTTATTTAAATAAATATATTCAGTATATTACTGAGTAAAAACAAAAGTTGTTTTAAGTGTGGATTTAGTAGAAAATAAATGGTGAAAACTACATCAATCAGTAGATAAAATCTAACAGTGAACTTTGTTAATAAGTGTTAATAATTTTAAGTGAAAATTTGAGGACAAATTTCCTTTTTAAGTATATATTTCATACAATAAATTCTGACAAAACAAAACAAAAAAAAGAAAAAAATCTTCAATAAAAACTGGGGAATTTCTCTTTACTTCTGAACTGATATAGTCCAGGAAGATTGAATAAAAAATAAAACAAACATTGAAAAAAAAAAAATGAAACCTTGTTCTAAGTGCAAGTCACAAGAAAATGATGTTATGTTCTCATGTGACAGTTGCAATACTCTCTTATGTAGTAATTGCTCTGAGTTGACAGCCTCGGAAATAAAATGTATGTCTCCAAAAATGAAAAATGAAGTTCTTATGTGATCAATGTGAAAACGGTCTCTCGCAAGTCCCAATTCTAATAACAAAAGTTAGGGAACTCCAGAGTGAAATTGAGAATATGAAAAGAAATGTATCTTTAACGGTTGATATGCACATGCAGGAAGAATTAATCACTGAAATGCTGGATCGGCAGAATCGGGCATCTAATGTTATTATATTTAACATAAAGGAATCACAACAAATGTCACGTACAGATAGAAATAATGATAATATGAATACAGTGAAAGATATACTAAGAGATATGGAAGTGGTGAAGGAAAATATAAAAGTGTTTCGCCTAGGTAAATTTGATCCAAAAAAAAACCGTCCTATTAAGGTAGTATTTAATTCAGCAGAGGATGCAAAATATGTTTTAAAAAACAAAAATAACATTAAAATACCTAGTATTAGAATATATGGAGACCAGACAAAAGCGCAAAGGCAGTATTTCTTACAAGTAAGGCAGAAACTTCAGGAAATAATTGATAATGGTGATAATACAAAAACTATCAAATACATAAACAACAAACCTACAATAGTTACCAAAAATTACCAATCTCAACCAAAAAACTAGAAGATTACCCCTAATATTCACCTTAACTCTGATATTTTTGTACGTAAATATTTAGAGATTGATAAAGTAATCATGAACAAGTTATAGAAAGCATTGCATGTTACAATCCAAATATAATTCTTCTTAGTGAAACCCGAATAACTGATGATATATTGGACTCAGAACTCTACATTGAAAATTATAAAGTCATACGGTGCGATTCTTTGAGCAGACATACTGGTGGAGTTGTTATCTATGTGAAAAATAACATATATACTGTAAAATATAGTCTTTGACGATGCACACTTACATCATATACAAATTAATTTACTATTTTCTGAATGGTCTTTAAATTCTACGGATGTTAACTATCTTTATGATGAAGTTTTAAACAATTGTACTAACGTTATTAATGAAATATCAGCTGTCCAATACAGTAGATATAACTATAATATGCCTTGGTTTGACAGAAGTTCAAAACAAAATTAGTGAAGAGAGTTAGCATACAAGAATTTTACAAAAACTGGAGGTCATGAAAGACAAATATGCTGGAATAATTATAAACTATTGCGTAATACTGTTGTTAACTTAGTCAAGAAACAAAAATATTATTGTGATGAAATAAACAAATATGTAAATAATCCCCTAAACAAATGTGGAAAACCTTAAAAAGTTAGTAAATGGTAATAAACATGTTCTAATTAATCATGTACAATTTGAATTTAATGATCAAATAATTGTTGAAAATGATTTGTTGATAGCTACTAATTTTAATGTATATTTTGTAAGTAGTATTGAAAATATAATTTGTAGTATTAGTAATAATGGGGAAAACAACTGGCATAATATAAACTGTAATCTTTATAAACCTTTTAGTGACTTTAAAATACTTAAATTAACGGAGCTTGTTGAAATAGTGAAGTCTTTAGATAATAAGTATAGCACTTAGGAGATTTTAAACTCAAAAGTTCTGAAAAATCTTGTCAAATCTATTGGTCATATATTTTTAAATTTTGTCAACACGTCATTACAAACAGGTTATTTTCCTATAAAATTAAAAACAAGCACTATTATTCCTATCCCTAAAATACCTAATACTATAAGAGCCTGTGAATTTCGTCAATAAATACTTTACCACCAATCGAAAAAATATTAGAACTTGCAGTCTATCAGCAACTCTTGGACCACTTTAATAGCAATCAAATTTTATTTATCAACCAATCGGGCTTCCGTAAGCAACACTCATGTGAAACTGCACTTCAACTATGCTTAACCAAATTTAAACATGATATTGACAATAACAAGTACATTCTGGCTGTTTTTAGATTTAAAAAGAGCTTTTGAAACTCTTGATCGTAATATCTTAATAAAAAAGCTTAAACAGTATAGCATTGGAGGTAAGGTATTGGATTGGATACAAGACTACTTGGCAAATAGAGTACAGAGAGTTCGAATTGGTGAAAAAGTATCTAATAATATTATAAATAATTTTGGTGTACCACAAGGTAGTGTTCTTGGTCCACTTTTGTTTCTTATATATATCAATGATATGTCAAAATTTATTTAAGAAAGAACTTATTGATTATATAAATAGTTTGTAAAATGTTAAAAATTTAGTTAGTTGCAATAATTCATTATTTTTATTTTATAATTATCACTAGTTTATTATATTATTAGTTATTACAATTAAGTTAATACTTATTTTACTCGAGCAGCACTCAGATATTGATGCATTTATTTCTTTATATATAGTTATGTAAGTTTTCTTTATTTTATTTTTTAAATTAACTTTATATTTGTAATAAATTAAATTTATATTTGTAATATTAGGATGTCCTATATTCATTGAATAAAATTTCATTTCATTTTGAGTCAGTCACCAAAGAGTAAATGAGTTTTCGCCAAAAGAATATTTATTTCTATTGGTACTGTTTTATTACAAGAAGTATTTATACTACAATTAGTAACTGTAAAAAATTAAGAGGTAATATACAACTATTAAGAAACATAAAGTTAAAGAATCAATATTTCCACATAAAGCTATACATACTACTATTTAGAATTTCAAAAAAGCTATTTTTTTTCTTTTGGTTTAGCCATAAACAGACAGCATAGCGGGAAATAATGTCTACACTAGTGTCTGCTTTTAGATGAAATGTTTTAAAAATCTATAATAATCTTATTTATTTTTGTTTGAAATCTCAAAATGTTGTACGTAATGGATAAAAAAGTCCGGCATACAAGCTTCAAATTGCACCAACTAAGTAGTGTGTCAAATTTGAAACTTAGTGATGTGAAATAATAATACAAAAAAGTCGTGGATTCAAAAGAAAACTAATTTTTACAAAACATATTTTATTCAATTATAAAAAACATTTCAAATCTCATGAATAGCAAGAATAAATAAATAGGTAATAGTTCTTTTTAAGCAAAGTAATGGCGGAACAAGTACATTATGTGAATTTTAAAAGGTCTTACAGTAAAATACTAAAAATAAGAAAGTACTGAATACTTGCAGTTGACACTGAATTACATGAGTTAACACTATAAAAAAAGAACATAAGCTTAACACAATTTTAATATTTTGTTTTTAAATAAAAATTCCTTTAAATTTTTTCTTTGTGTATAGTGAAATCAAATCAAAATATACTTTATTGCCCAGAAGAAGAACATTTCTTGTTGACAAAGTGATGTATAAACAGGTAAATAGAAAAGTAAAATAGATAAAAATACAATATATATACAATACAAAAAATACTGCAGAAAGTAATAGTTTACAGGTAAAAGTTAATATGTACATTTGAGCACATTACAATGTATCGTCATAAAATTCGTTTAAGTTATAATAAGGCTTTACGAGTAGACTTTTTACTGCCTTCCTAAAATGAATATTCGAATTAATATCTTTAACACCATTGGGTAGGTGGTTGAACATCTTATAACCATTGTAAATAATAGTCTTTGACCAGGGAGGAAAAATGTACAATTTCGTATATAAAACAATAATTTTTATAAATTTTTGTGATACTAAACAATAAATTTAAGTAAAGTATACTTAAACTTTTGTTTAAAAGTAAATAAAATTAAAATTTACTCGCAGAAATATCTATCCTCTACTTCTTTAATTAAAGGATAATTCAGTGTCGTTAAAAAACCACAAACCTGGAAAATCATTGAAGAATATGGTCTTAAATTTTGTGGTATCAACTGTAGAATTTTATACTCTTTAATTCGTCTAATTGCCCTTTCGACATGAATCCTGGCTCTAGCAATAGTTACCGTTTGCCTCGCTTCTTCTGGCGAAAACTGTGCCTTCATCAAGAAAGGTGGTATATTGAGTAATACACCAGGTGGTAACAGGTCCTGTATTAAAAATCCTTTATCAGCTAATATTAAATCTCCAGCCAAAAAAGATGTGAGAACACCACAGTGTTTTACAATATTCTTATCTGATGTATTTCCTACATACAGATTACTTAAAAATGTTATCGTTCCATTAGGAGCAACACCTACCAGGCCTTTTAATGTATTTCTGTGCTTATAACTACTGTAGGTATATTTTTGTTTGTCTAACTGCGATGGTACCTCTGTGTATATTTCGGTACAGTCAATTACCATTTTGCAATTCGTAAATGGTGAAAATGAACTGGGCATACAAGTTTTATTTTTATGTCTAGTAGGTATTTGATTCTCCAAAAATTTTTATACAAACATACATGCATCACATGTAGCCATGTTATAACTATATTGGATACAGTTGCAACTGAACACCCCAAATCTTAATGCTAGGTCTTTGTGAATGGGATTTAATTTTAATTTCATGCAAGTCATGAGAAATTGATTAATTCTGGAAATATTTACTACAGACCAACCAAGATTATAATGAAAATTTTGGCTATCTAAATATTTGAATACTGCCATGAAAAGAGCTTTATCAGGCAAACCTGTATAAACGTTTATTAATGCATCATTATTTTCGATGGCTGAAAAATCAAATCCCACTTTGAGAGATTTAAGTTGATTCTGCAACTCCTCAACTTGTTTTTTCAATAAGTAATTTTCAGCTTCCAATAGCGAAGAAGATGAACTCGTGGTAGATAACCTGCTTTCTGATCTACTAGTAGGTCGATCCTCTAAGCTTAAGTCACTCATCGATGATTGTTTGCTTGTTGATGGCACCTCAATGTCTAAATTACTTCCTCGGTGATCACAAACATCTTTGCTAGTCGAGGGTAAATTTTCAAATAAAACGTTAGGAGCTACCTCCGTCCTAAAAAATTAATATTGATAAGTAAATCGTCATAAATTAAAAACTGGCTATTCCATTACATTCTACAAATGTTTCATAATTATTTGACAACGGATATCATACCTTGGTAAATTAAGTCGTTTTTTCTTCTCTGGTGAAGGGAAGCTGAAAAGCTTGTCAACATTGCGTTTAAATATGGTAGGTAATTTTGATCTATCCCCATCCTCAAAGTGGCAAGAACATAAAACTGAAAATTTGTTTGATTTTCGATCTCCTCTCCTATAATAAACAAGAAATTAAAAAATAATGGTTACACTGATATATTGTTTCCGTCATTACCTGACTAGATTTTCCCATTTTTCTCTTAATTTAGGATCATTCGGAAAACGAAACATTTTGCACCCTGTTTTATTAGTGTGGTTACAATCCGGAGCAAAACATAAACCCATAATAATATTATGCTATTTATGTACACTTAACACCACTATAACTACGTTAATAATCCACAAATAGTCCAAAGTCAATTAATAATAAATATAAACGTCCAAACAGCACAGCACAACAAACCACATAACCTCGTTATTAGTTGTTATTTGACAGAATCCAAACGAAACGAACTTAGTCACTTAGCGACACAAGCCTATGTTGCTATTGGTTGATAGAAATGGCATTTTCTAATATTTATTTAAAAATTTCTAAGAAGATCTGTTTTACGATACCTATTTTGTGAGATGCATTTAACATTTATCTATTGAATTCACCTGAAGAAATTTCTTAAATATGATCAGTAACTGAGAGAAAAAATAATTACAAGACCCCTGTTATAGACCTTAAATTTTGGTTCTTAAATATTGATTACATAAGGATCACTATAGCAAATCTCGTTCGTAAAACAATTCTTTATGACTCCGTGTACTGTTGGCTGCATATCTTGTGACGTCACACTAATCAGGTCTATTGCCCGCGTATATTCTTCGACCACCCTAAGAGCGTTTTGTAGTTCGCGCTCTCCGGAGGCATAAAGTTTAAGGTCATCCATATAAAATAGATGGGTGACCTTATGCCTCCGGTCGCTGGGTGGCCCACATTGATATCCGCGGGTTTGGCGGAGCCCAACAGACAACGGCAGCAGTGAGATGCAGAAGAGGAGAGGACTCAGGGAGTCACCCTGGAAAACTCCTCTCCTAAATGCCACCTGCTCTGTCGTAACCCGCTGTGTACCTGATGTTATGGTGAAGCGGGTCTTCCAGAGCGGCAGCAGCTGTTCTATGCATCTCACTAGTGGTGCTGGTACCGCAAGGCATTCGAGCAAGTACAACAATAGCTCATGTGATGTTGTATCAAATGCCTTGCGGTAATCAATCCAGGCCATCGATAGATTCCGCTTGTATTGCACAGAATCCTGTGTAATACAGCGGTCTATCAGCAGGCTGTCCTTGCAACCTGCCATGCCCTTCTTGGAACCACGCTGTTCGTGTATCTGCTGGAAGACCGGATCAACAGACCTCAGCGTCCTAGCATACAAGATACGTGTAAATATCTTGTAGCAGGAGTTAAGGCAAGTGATCGGCCTATAATTCCTCGGGTCGGAAAGATCCCCCTTTTTGGGGATAAGCACAGTACGTCCCTCGACAAACCAGTCCGGAATCTGCTGCCCCTCGTTCAACCATAAGTTGAAAACTCGCGCCAGACGGCGGTGAGTGGAAGGAAATTTCTTCCACCACCAGTTGTTAATGCCGTCTGGGCCCGGGGCAGCGAAGTTCTTGGTACCAACAAGCGCTTGTTGGACTTCCTCCGTACTGATTGCCGGGCACACTTCTTCTGGCTCTTCAAGATGTCTGTGGCACAGAGCCTCGAAGTGTGCTATTGCTGGAGTGTCGCTATTGAATGGACGCGTCGCTTCGTAGGTTCCCTTCCAGAAGGTTTCGACATCTTCTACAGTCGGCGGATTCTCGACAACACGCTGTGGCTCTTGAAAGAGGCGGGAAGGATTCGTACGGAACAAAGTGTTTTGTTCCATACTCCTGACCCGCCTCTTCAATGTTTTCTTTATCGCCATGAGCGCTCGGATCCTATCTAGACAGTGCTGCTTGATGGTAAGCATCACTGTCAGATTTAGAGTATGGTGTTGACGTCTTAATCCGGCTGCTATGCGCCGGATTCTGGGAGTAAAGACTCTACCAGTCGTCTTATATTCCACCACACTCTGGATCCGAGAAGCGTGTTGTCTGGCCGACTGTATTTTGCCCTCAATTTTTTGTACACGCCGCTTGGCTTTCTCGACCCCGTGATTGGTTGACCTCTCACGGGGGACGAGTTGCTTCGCGGCGTTGTACACGGCACAGTTGATTTGCCAGATGTCTACATCCTCCGGAATTTCCTCATCGATGACCGCGTCCATTCTAGCCAGGTCTTGTGGCTTTAGGTTAGCCCTGGTGTTAAGGCTAACCCTCGTCCTTAAGTCTACGTCGGTGAACTCTAATGGATGTTCCCCATCAGCTGGTAATTGCCGCGGTGGGACTGCGGCTGGCAGTTCTTCCAGCTGACGGGGGTGCCCTTACGTAACCTGTCCTGCGCAAGAAGGATACTTGATCTCTCAGGTGTTGTTGAGAGAAGGCGCGATGCTCTGGATGCATTTCGCACCAAAGTGCATGCAATCGCGCCATGTATCCCCTTCGCTCAGGTTCGCTACTCTCGCGGCAGGTCAGCAAGTCATCTTTTAGTTCCCTCGTCCACTTAAAGCGTCCATGTACAATTGCGGTGTCGTTATCAGTTTGGACCGTCCGGTAAGGCCCCTCCCATCTGTCCCTGACCTCCATCCGACTGAGGTCGATTGTGAGGGGCACTTCTTAGGTTGTAAGGAACCCATAGCAGTAGGTAGCCAAAAAATTTACCAGGGTGGTTAGCCCTGGTACTCCCGGCCGGCATTAGTCAGGCAGAGTTGCCTCTGCCTGTCCAGGGTGCACCAACGTGGAGGTTGCCGGTCCTTTGCACCCCATTATTATTATTATTATTATTATTATTATTAGGAATAAACAAATATAAACTGGTGACGCTCAACTAAACAAATGAAAAAATAGATTTGATTCTGACTCCATCTGCCCACCCTTAGAAGAGATTTTATGTTTGCCTTCAGAGCTAGTTGGGGCATTCTTTTGAATAACTATCGAATTTCTACAAATTAAATAATTTGAATTTGGTAGAGAACCAGGCAGTTATACAGTATACGACAGTATAGGACATATGGCAATTGTTACCACTCGATCTAGAAAGGTCGAAAAATTGAAATATTGGAGATGCACTGTTAAACGAGATGGATGTGTGTGGTAATTGCCTATATTCGTGGTCTCCTGGAACAAACATGTAATGTGAAAATGGAGGTAATATAAAACTTTTTGAAAATGCTGCACCGCTTATTATTTCTCAAACCTTCTTTCTCTCATTTGTTTTCCAATCCCCTCCAGCAGTGCAATATAAAACTTTATATTCTCACCCTCCATTTTATGTGTGACCAATACGTATATTTTTAGTCTATAACTTTCATGAGCAACAAAATATATACTTCAATTTAATGGCCCTCTTAGTTGAACTGGGGCTATATACCTTTTTAAACCTAAAAAGAGTGTAAAACAATGCAATTTCATGCTAATATAATACAATATGCAAATGCCTTTCTACCTTTATTATAGTGTTAGACTGTGCATAGTACTATTATTGATTTAAATACTTCGCTTTGTTTATTTTATTTGTTCCTGATTAATTATCAACTTCTCACTGATCTGATCTTGGCGAGGGATAATCGCTTGATCTATTCACTTAATGCCAAATGCAATAATTTTAACGATTGCTAACGATCATTTTTAAGTTTAGATTCCTAGCCTTTACTCAGAGAGGACCCAGTACGGATCTGAATTGCTTGTATTCCAGAACCGACTCCAATTGAATCAAATAATTTTAAATCAAAAACGAATAAATCTATCTATTTCAAAGCTTAAGAACTTCATAATTACTTTACAAGTTTCCAAGACGTAAGATAAGAACACAACTTTCTTGCAATATATTTAAAGTTTAGAAATTGTTGATATTTAAAAAATCTTGTCAATCATCTCTAACGTATATTTCGCATTATTTGAAAAATTGTAGTATCCGTTTAATATTAATTTTATTTTCATAATATAATATAATTATTATAAACATTAAATATTTTAGGTGGTCCAAAAAAAATGGTTTGGAAAGTCAGGAATTTTTATATACTTTAATGAAAGTAATGGGATTAATTTTTTTTCGTGCAATTTACCTACTTTCGTAGTATGATTTTATAATATCTTTAATAATGAAGTACTGTGGTAGCAGAATCTGTGGCTTTCTTTTACAAAAAATTCCCTCAGGAAGTCATGGAATTTTGTATCCTATCCGTCATAGAAAATCATGAAGTATCCTTATTTACTTTTAGTGGGAACCCTGGTATGAGATTTTGCCAACAATATAATTCATTAAAAAACAATTCATTATTTTTACTAAACATTCCTTGATAAATTCTTTAATATTTGTTGGTTTAGAGTTTTGATATATTGAGGGATCTGCTTAACGGACCATATGTGTGTTAGGCTACATTTATGTCATATTAGCAGGTTTATCTGTCATAAAAATGGCCACATTTCAGGCATGTTCATACATACGCATTTTAAGATACTAAGCTTTGTGGATGGGTCACGTACCTTTATTTGCGAATAAATTTCTGTGAATACGTCACGTATTATTGGTTCATAATCCATAATCTGCATGATGAAGAGTCAATAGACGTACACATGACGCCTCATGTATTTATTGATTACATTAATTGGTTTTCTCCTCTTTATACAGTCCGTAAAGTAAACTCTAAATGTTAGAATAATTATTGGAGAAGATACCTACTAATATAATTTAACGTATTAATAACATTTTAGGTTTAAGGTCTATTGTCATTTACGCCACATTTAACTCAGATAGGCTACGGGGTACGACTTTACGTGTGTTTAAATTATATCCATTCTCGGCTACTTCCCGTCTCGTAGTGTTGCGTCGCGTAGCCAAGTTAACTCAGTGTAAGGAAAGTGAGAATAGATCTTTGGTTGTTTTCTAGATATAATGCTATTAATTTGTTGTATAAATGGCTTTAGACAACTTTTTATCTCGTTAAATTTTTGTCTCTGTAACAATAAATTACTCTAGTTCTTTCCGATGTCTTTAGGAGATTCATAATACTAACTTCGAAAAAAAGTTGCAAAGAAAATGCTACGAAAAGGACGGAAAACTTGCTGAGAAAATACTACGTGCAGTCCAAAAATGATGCGTCTATTACAACAAAATATCGAAATAAATAAGGCACCAATTTTATAATCCCAGTAATGTGACGGGTATTACTTAACATAGACCATTCATAGAAATAAAGAGAACTAAAGTTAAAAAGGCGTCTCTAAAGATAAGTGCCGTCCTAATTTATTAAAATAAACAAAAGTGTTCAGCCAAATAGAGACTTGACATGGCGCGTGGTATGCTAGCTACGTCATACTACCTTACTGTTATTTCGGAATACTAGTAGAGCTGAAAGTACAGCATGACTATGTGTTGAATGACGGATGCAAAGTAACACCTCTAGGGCTGCTGTTTAGGAATGCATTACTAAAAAAGAACACAACTAATATGGAAAAACAATATGATAGAACAAATTATTGTTAATTAGTAACCTGACAGAGAAAACACTGTAAATAGAAACTTTTGACCTAAAAAAGAAAACCACTATAACATTGAGGATCATTTTTTAAATTACATGAAATAGGTAATAGCATCCATCCCAAGATGATATGTAGTGAAGTTTCAGTTTTATTAAATATGTGGACTAGATCGTTTTTGAGGCCAAGATATGGTGAAAATATCCATATACTCCATATAAATTAGAGTTGCATATGTTGTATGTAAATTTCACTAATGTCATCTATTGGTTTAGAAAACAATTTGGTCCACCTTAATGACGAATTATCTTGTCGTTTACATTGGCGCCAGCAATTTGACAAACGTTGACCTTGTCACAACAAAGCACAGTATTTACTTTTGTCAAATTTACATCGCCAGAGCAAACGTTGAGTTTATAAATCGATAGTTAAAAATATCCCCCGACTGCCAAATTTTGGCAGGAGATGTATCTATAGAATCATTTACATAGATTTTTAGTACCACCACTGAATTTTACGACCTCAAGAACATATTAACTGATACCAAACACGATGTTCAACTAAAACGCCAATCTGTTTACATTTAGAGGACAGATTGGCTGCCATTTTTAGATGATATTTTATAAATTTCATCAGATATGGTGTTCTATAACTAAAAATATGGTACTTTCAGTAAGTGGGTTCATGAATAAGACCTGTTTCTTGACCTCCAATTTGATGACGTCGTTAGCGGTCAATGGAGTCTGAAAATTTTGGGGTCCGGGCCGTTTTAGAATCTTTTGTATATGTCTCTATATTCAAAAGGGCATGTTCTCCGCCAGCACTGAAATATTTTTATACTCTCCGACCTCACTAACAAGGCTCTCAGATTGGAAAAATGAGGAGTCGCAATCAAACGGAGCGTTATATACCGGCTACTTATACTCTCCGACCTCACTAACAAGGCTTTAACAAGTTTATTAAATAGAAAAATTTTTCACGGTATTAAATTTAAAATAATCTAACAATACATTCTAGAGAAAGCACCGGTCCGGAGGCAAATTTTAAGATTTAAATACGGAAATAAATTAGAACTTTTCAAAAACTGTACTGAATTTTTCGTTTTCTTGGGACTTACGATCATATGAATAATTCTTCGTTATCTAAAAAATACAGTTGGTTACCCAGTATGTTACTGAAAAAATAAATCTCTGCACTTGTGACTTTACGTCAAAAGAACAGTCAGAGGGTGGTTTTTTGACAACTAATATGAGACACAAAAATAATAAATTATTTCCCTAACGTTTCGGAAAACGAATCTCTTTCAATTTTCAAAGTTATTTATCTTTTTTTTACAATATATCAAGCTACGGATATTACATAATAATATAGGTATGTGTCAAATTTCACACTTGACATATTCTAAAAAAAAGATAAATAACTTTGAAAAAGAAAATATATTCGTTTTCCGAAACGTTAGGGAAGTATATTATTATTTTTGTGTCTCATATTAGTTGTCAAAAAGAACACCCTCTGAAAGAAAGAAAAATAGTTGTGTTATAACGTTGGTATGAGTATAAGAATTTAAAATAATTTATTGAACAAGAAATATATACATATTTTTCTGAACATGCCCTATTTCGGTTTTTATGGTTATTAATTCAGATTTATTTGAGGATTTACACAGAATCTGAGTATTAAATGTCTAACAAAATGCTCTTTGTATCATCAGTCTGTACCCTCAATGGATCTAGAAATAACGATGATATCTAATATGGAAACCACATTAACCAATATTGACGTTCATTTGCCACATCAGTCAACAACCTGAAGCCTGAAATGGAGTAGCTAATCTTGTATAGCAGTAAAACATGCACAGTATTTAATGGGATTCATTCTTTCATTACATTTTTATTTTATTCTCTAATAAAAATAATGTCAAAATAATTTCTATATTGAAATGTCGTAATTTATATGTCTCACAAATAAGTACCGTAAAAACTAATATTGGTAAATGCGGATTAATTTTATTGGCACATTCATTCGGGTCGTTGCAAATAAAAATGACAAAATGAATCAATAAATAATTTTGTATTAAATGAAATCTGTTTAGTTAAAATAAATATAATATATAATTATATAAATAACTTATATTATACATAACTTTATTCTTTAGTATACAGGGAGTTCTCTTAAAAAAATATATTCTACTTCCATGGGGCCAAAAGTGGGTACATTTATTGGCATAGGAACTAAAAGGCAGATAAAATGTTTTTTTTTAATTAATGGTAAGCAGATTATAATAGACAAGATGCATGCATTTTAGAAATGCATTGATTTATTTTATTTTCATGATATATATCATATATGTTGAGAATATGATAATTTTTTTTTAATTTTGTTTCTTAAATAATTCAATTCAAAATTTTAAGTTTTATGTAAGCAAAACCACTTGATCGCGAACGTTAAGATATTGGACTGACGTCATATCGTAGAAATTTGGCTTTGTCAGTCTACCTTAATGCATTAAATTGCAAGTTTACGACTGTTAAATCTCCCGTTTATTTATTATTTACGTAAAAATCACTAATATATTAATTTATTTAATGGGTAAAAATGACGGCCAGTGGATTTGTGCAAGCTCAGACCAATAATTTACAGAAAATCGACGTGTTTATGGTAAGCACAGTTTCTTTACTAATAATACTGATTTTATTTTTGATCAGTGCTAAAATTAGGGGTACAAAAGCAAGGTGTGTATCATTCATTTTTCGTAACAATAAATTTGTTTTAAAATATTGCACAGATTATATATTTTAAGGTTAGGTACCTAAAAATGTTTGTGAATATAGATATCCAACTACAGAAAAATTATTCTGTGCAATATTTTAATATTAACTATTATTTTTCGTCTCAGAATAATTCATTAATTTTTTTAAAATAATTTAATTACATAGGTAGTAAATATTTGTTGGAAATAGTAATAATAAACGTTATTGCTGATGAAAATGAAGTATTTATAATCACTCCTTACTTTATGTGATACGGAAAAAATCATATGAAATCATTGGTTTTAATGAGAAAATTTACAAATATTATCTGAACTTACATTAAAATGATCCTGACAGAAATATAGTCGTGTAGATTCCAATAATTTCACGATTCGATCGTCCTGTTTCATGGCAATGCACCATTTATTTCTAATTTTAGACAAAAAAATTAACTTTTCTAGGTTTTTATTCTTGTATTTGCACACCTAGATATAATACAATATTCATAATTCCTGTTCTTTTCACTCTCCATGGTAGAACATAAAAATAACATCATATTTTAATTTGTAAACACAAACTGCTAATATAACAGTATTCAGTTGTACCAAACTTATACAGAGTGGCGTCATACGGCAAATGGCGGGAGATATGCATTGTTCAAATGTGTTTAAATTCGCGGTTAAAGTTAATTTTTTTTAGCTTTAATCCAAATAAAAAAAATTAAATAAACATATGAAAAAACACATTTTTTTAGTGGTCTGTTCGTCGATGATATAAAAAATTTGTGCATCTTGCCTATGTAACCAGTTTTTTAATTTTTTTAGTCGTTTTCAGGTGTTTGTTTTAAGTCACCTCATGTATTTGTTTGGAATAATATTACCGTTTCATATACAAATCTTACTATAGATCCGGATACATTTAATAATAGCAACAGATCGTTTACATATGTATAATAGAAATAAAATTGGTCCAAGTACTGTCCTTTGTGGAACCCCATATATATTTGGTATTGACTAATTTCGCAGTCTATTTAAATATTCTGTTTTTTTCCATTAATTTAAAAACATTTCCTCTAATTCCATAGGTCTGTATCTATTAGTACTTATTTATTTATTTACCCGAAGAGTGTGTGTGAAGCTGTTTGTGAGATAAAAAAGAATAAATCGTGTTTTGTTTGAAATATTTTTCTATTTATTTTTTCTAAAACAAACGAATTTCAAATAAAAAACAGGAAACCGAAAAAATTTAAAAAAATGGACATTAATCAATTGCTGCGACAAAATTGGGGCGATTTTGTTTGCCACAGCATATATTCATTCATGTGCACTATTACACTGTGCAGTTTAGTTGCAGCAATTATTTAATCACTAAATGTTGTTACCAATATTACTCATACTAATTTAACATTTAAAATTTCTATCAAAATTTACGAGATCACAAGTATAACATAAACAACATTTTTCGTATTGTCTCGTGTAAATCAAATAAAAATAAAGTATTCAGTAATACAGACACAAAACTTGAAAGCCAAGCTATGGAACGTAGAAAAACGTCGATGACAAGTAAGTAGAGTACTAAAAGATACGAACAGTAAAATATATGTTCGTAATAGCAAAGTTCCTTGAAATATCTCAAGAATCTCGTGCGTTTCTTGTACAGAATAGAGCATATTTTAATTTGTGTAATTCAGCGGCCGCCACAGAATTGAATATCGTGATCTGTGACGTAATTACCATAGGGCTAGGCGGTGCAATACACCGGGGCACCCAGAAGAAAATTCCATCAATAGACGAATCGCATTTAAAAAATAAATAAATGAAATAAAAATAAGTGCGAATACATAATTGTTGTACATTCTGCAGGATACCCTTCGCAGTTTTTTCATAATAATTTTAGTATTGTCTTTATAAATTAATTTCCTTATCAATTCTTATCTTCATGGCTACAGATTAATAATGTCTGTCTTTAAAATTAGACATCATAACTTGTTTTTGCATTTGGGTCATTCTTTTACAAACCGCACACTAAAAAAATACTTGACATTTTAGATTCGTCTGAAATTTTTTTTACAGCTTCTATACGTAAAATTAATTGACACATATTTCAGGATTTTGCTTAAAAAAATTTTTTTTCGAAAATATCCATTTATGAAGTTTTGGTATTTTGCTGGATTTTCTCCAATCGTCTCATACATGAAATTTATTATCTCCAGTTGTACTGATCGGATCAATGTCATTTTTTTTACAGTTTACGTGTTGTTACGTTACCTTTCTAAAAAAATAAAAAAAAATTTTTCAATGTCAACATATCAAAAATAATAACAATTTAATTGTTTAAATAATTGTTAGATGCTGTTGCTCCAGGTTTAGTTAATTTAAAAAAATACCACTTCATTCTTCATCATGTTCCTTAGAAAATGGCATCAGTGAAAAAGTGGTATCTCGATGTGGTCAAAAGTTATTAAATATTTTCGAGCGCTTGTCAGCCGGCGCGCACGGAGTCGCCGTGCTGGGCGTAGCGCGCGGAACGTGCAATCAAGCTCCCTTCAGTTTTAAATATATGTAAATGTTTTCATTCTGTTGTTCGACAACATCGTATATGCATGCCATATTATTACTATCATATTTTAATCTAGAACTAGCGATAATCATAAAGTGTCGGTACAATGCCGAAAGCATCAAAATCGTCGATTGGTCCAAAAATCAAAGTAGATCGATGCTTCAATTCCTTCGATATGTCTTCACATCGTAAAGAGAAAATCTAAGATCAGTTTCGAAGCAACATTTAGTGGGTCTTAACTTACCGGTAACGGATGAGTAATACTTGCCGTGTTAAATTGTTTCAATTACGCAAGAATCGCGAAAAAGAAGTTAGAATCAACTGTAAGTAATATTTTCGAAGCAAATTTCTTTAATAAAATTTCATTCATTATATGAGGCAAGGTCTAAAATATCCTAAAATTATAAAATAAATTGTTAAGCTTCAGGTTAATTGATGTATGTAAAAATTACATTGTTTTTAGAAGGAGGAAATTAATGATTCTGATATTGACGCTTTGGACAGTAATGACGTTAACTGGAAACGTTCTCCTGAAAGTCCCGGTGTATCTTTTGAAGAAGACAAAGTGGCAGTATCTGTAGTAATTGATTCTATCAACCAGGGTTGATAGCAATTGAAGTTAAAATTATGAAATAAAATGTATACTTTGTGCAAAAAAAACATTTTGTATACTACTCAGAAGCTAATAAATTAAAGTGTTTAAATTTTGTTTCTTACTTTTATTTTATCACGTCGTGATATTCAATATTAATTTAGTAACCGGGAAGTAACTATAATGTTCTTTTCATTATTTATATTAATTTTTATATAGTAATGTTATCAACAAATATTTTCAAACTATTACGCAATACGGTAAACATTCATTAATATAAAATAGGTGCAAATGCCTGAGACCTCTGAGGTGTGCGGAGCGCGCCGCCTGACAAGCGCTCGAAAATATTTAATAACTTTTAATCTAATAGAGATACCACTTTTTCACCGATGCCATTTTCTAAGGAACATGATGAAGAATGAAGTGGTATTTTTTAAAATTAACTAAACCTGGAGCAACAGCATCTAACAATTATTTAAACAATTAAATTGTTATTATTTTTGATATGTTGACATTGAAAAAATTTTTTTTTATTCTTTTAGAAAACTAACGCAACAACACGTAAACTGTAAAAAAAATGACATCAATCCGATCAGTACAACTGGAGATAATAAATTTCATATATGAGACGATTGGAGAAAATCCAGCAAAATACCAAAACTTCATAAATGGATATTTTCGGAAAAAAATTTTTTTAAGCAAAATCCTGAAATACGTGTCAATTAATTTTACGTATAGAAGCTGTAAAAAAAATTTCAGACGAATCTAAAATGTCAAGTTTTTTTTTTCATGAAATCCGTGCGATTTGTAAAAGAATGACCCATTTATATGATTAATGTTTAATACCATTGAATCTATATTTTGTTCTGATCCGAATAAAGTTGTTGATAGATTTGCAACAATAAAAGCGCATAAGAAAGAGATTGTGATTGCAATACCATTGGTAGTATTTAAGGTCCGTGAGTAAATGGCACATAACGGAAAAACCATTGTCTGACCCAGGATACCGCGGTGACATACACATACAGTGGGGTCCTAAAGCCACCCCTCCTGCTATTTCATGAGCCGTTTAGAATTTTTTATTGAAATTTGGGGGCGATATTCTCAGGCAGGTTAGGTACTTTTTGAGGATAAACTCGATTATCGACATTCCAATATGGCGTCTAGTCACCATATTGTGTTTTCCTATACGTGGTGCAGGGGTGTATTGCATATCAAATTAAAGGTATTTATGTCGCCAATGTCGCTCTAAATTTCATGATTTCATTATGTCGCCAGTGCCGTACTAAAATTTAATGAGGAATCACCATGAAATTTTAGAGCGAGATTGACCTGACCTTGATAATGATTTTTAATTTGGTACGCAATATGTCCCTGTACCACACCGTAGGATATTCCATAATGGCCGCTAGTCGGAATAGCGATAATCGGCCACAGGCGCTTTAATTGCTAGTTACTCCTCTGCTGTAAAGGCATTTGATTGGTTTCTTCTTAATGGCTACCCAGTGGTATGTGTTTTTAAGCACACTGCAGATGCATCCATATAGGAAACTGCACCATTTTGGGGGTTAACTGCGGGAAGCGGATATTGCCACAAGAGATTACCGCAGGATTAAAATTCTGCTTCTGCATACACTTATTCACAATGTTGTATACCTATGTTAGAAACGATATGTACACCGCCAGTGCCGGTGGTGGGATTCGAACCAGCAGGACGATGGAGAGATTATCTAGTCACACTTGTCATCGCGTGCTCTAACCAACTACTCCACCGAGCCGGTTCGGACTTGGAATATACTATTTACTCGCGTACTTTAGTAATAATTATTATTGAGAAACTATTTTTTTTTGTATACTTAGTACTCATCTCTTCATTCCTACTATTGTTTGTTGCAGGGTTACATAACTTAAATTGTAAGTTTACACTTACATCGTGCTCATTATTAAACAATTTAAAATTAAATAAGTTTTCTTATTTAATTGTAGACCCAGAAATTTTTAACCGGGGCCATTGGCCACGTAGCTACGCCACTGAGCGTGATATTAACATTACGGTAGTTATCGCAATCGAATTGCTGAGACTAGTGTTGGGCGATACTCTGAAAAGTATCGATATCGTGTATCGATCTGATTCATACTGAAACGTATCGATATGTATATCGTCTCGTTTTTAGAGTATCGATATTCGTAATATCGAACAAATTTCGATCAGGAATTTTTTTACACAAATAAAAGATTGAAATACTGACTGCTGTTCTATAATATAAATTGTGGCTAATTACGCGCAGTGCTGTTCTTATCATTACTTTAATAATAGATCTATTACTATTTGATGTAATTTATTATTTTATTACTTTTTGTTCTAAATCTATTACTAATTTATATTATACAATAACACTGTGGGTCTGTAGTATTTGTTGCATTTCTGATCATAGTTGAGTTATGTATTCACTATGGAATTTTTTTAGTGCTCTGTTATGAAATAATGTAAATTTATTCTTCGATACATTTTATTCGATACTCACCTATAATGAATCGTTCCACCGATATATCGGAACGAGAAATATCGATACAAAATATCGAGTATCAGAGCCTAAAAGATCGATACTTAAAAGTATCGATACGTATCGTCCAACACTAGCTGAGACTAAATTACACAGTCTGATGCAGACTTTATGCGTAAATGCTTCTCAGCTGCTGTAAACAGAACAAATAAACAAAGTCTAGGATTATGTTATTTGTGCCACCTACTGTATTCTGTCTCAGAATTCTTGTACTAAAGGAAGGATGTAGTAAAACCTACTTTTTTTAATTCACGATTTGCCCAATATTTCCCTTTTACTTTCTTATACCTAATAATATAAGGAAATATAGTAATCGTAATTTGTGTGTGTGTGTGTGTGTGTGCGTGCGCGCGTGCGCATGTACGCGTGTGTGGGCGCGGGCGCGCGCGTGTGTGTGTGTTTTTGGCAGTTAAGATTTTCAATAACATTTCAAGTGACACATTAAATTTGGTGAATGTGGTACCACCAGAGGAGACATAATGAATGAAAGAAGAAAAAGGTACAATTTCGGAAAAAAAATTTTTTTATTGTATTTCTGGACGAATCTGGACGAATTATAATGAAAAAATATAACTTTATGAAAAGAGAGAATCTGTCGGCATGTCTGTTGTATCGCAATAGCAGTCACAGTTTTTGAGATAAAACTTTCAAATTTGGTACATATGTTCTAAAGGTCAAAGACAATGATAAATTCGGTGATGAGCAAGTTGGCCAGCTGAAAGGTGGTCCACGGGACCCAAACTTTTTTATATTTGCCTCTACGGAAAAATATATTCTTGATGAAAGATTATAAATCATGTCTACAATATCAAGCCAATAAAATATATTTTCCAAGTACTTAAATAAAGCTGATGTAAACTGAAATATTTTACACATTTGGCCTCATAAAATGGGGTTAGGATAAATTTAACAGTCTAACTTAGTTACAAAAATGTCAATGTCAATAACATTACATTATTAAAATATATGACATGAATTGTTATTGACAGTATCGAATGACGCTGATAATTAATTATTTAAAAATGTTGATGAAACATTTCAAGGTACGATATTAAAATTTAATTGAGGTAAGTGAAGAGTTAAATAGAATGATTTTTTTAGTTCAGGATGATAAATAATTGGAAAAAATATTTATTTGTTGGAAATATTATGGATTTATTATTTCTCAGTTTACCTATTTATTTAAATAGGATGCTCCCAATAGTAGGATAAAGGATATCTTTAAACAAGCTTATAATCATTATTTTTTTATGACGATGTGGTGTCATATTTAATAAAAGTATCAATTACTATTTTTCAATATTTTTTTTACATATGTATACATATCAGTATGACACCCAACATCCTAATCTTGCTTTATTGAGACTCAAGAGGCAATAAATATTTCATGAATCCAATCAAATGCTATTGTTAACAACGAACTGCAATAAAAAGAACCAATCGTGCCTGTTGATTTATTGCCTCTCTATAGCCCAACTGTGCCTATAAAGCTTTACTTTTTGAAAACAGCTTATAATTTAATTTTTTTTCTGTAGAATTTTGCTGAGGCATAAGTTATTTACAATATTTTATATTTCGTGTTATATAGTCGTTATACATATTATGTGACAATCTAATGTATCTTAGATTTAGATTCTTAATGAATTATTTTATATGACAAAATTTGTTTGGATTAATTTTGGAACCTTTGTCTAATTTATTTCATAGTAGTTTCAGTGCTAGTATAATAACTGCATTGGTGATTGCATCCTTTTTGCCTAAAGTTTATTTATTTCCTCAAAGTCTATTTATATATTCTCTTTTAGCAAATTCTCTGTAGAATTACTTAAATTTTGTATACTGTTTCATTTTGTATATGTAGTTCTAAAAATATCAAATTAACATTTTGCAAACATTTTTTCAAACAGTAAAAACTTTCTGCAAGTACTTTTCAAAATGGAATAAGATACATCCCTCAAAAAAATTCTATTACTACTTACTAAATTTTAAGATATCAAATCGAACTATCTTATTTTAAATAGGTATCACAGTTGCCTTTGACTTCAAAATATTGGAAATTTTCAAGCTTTCCTAAAATGTATATGTTGTGGTATATTATCATCCAGGAAAGATAAAAATATTTCTATTTAAAATAAGTATTTAGTTATATTTAACATAACTGGGCTTCAAAAAACAAGAATTTTTGTTACATGAGTCATTCATATACGAATAAATAATAAACTAAACGGACATTGCGACATTGCAATTTTCGTTACCTGACAAACTGAAAATATAATAATGAAAGTACTATAACACGAAAAAGATTTTATTATTTGAAGCAAACAACAAAAAAATTTAATCACGAATATCGTGCTCCGTTTTTGTCGAGAGACAGAGTCGACACCTCTTAACTAATTTCTCAATATTTAGGAACGACAGCGTCCCTCACTATTTGCTCTAGGTCTTCTCGCGTCTCTGGAAGAATATCCAATATTTGATAAAGTCACAATATAAATCCAATTGACTAAGGTCAGGAGACTTTGCAGGCCATAATACGGGGTTCGGAATTCCTATCCGTTAATTTCCAAATAGTTGATTGAATTCAATGTTGCTTACCACAGCGTTGTGAATTGGTGCGCCATTTCGTTGATAGAATTTTTGTTAATAAATCAGGAAGGGGTAAGTCGTTAATATATAATTCCACAAATTCTCCTAAAATATGAATATACCGTTGGGCGTTGAGATTTTCGTCGTAGATAAATGGTCTCATTAATCGGTATCTCATTATTCCGTCCCAAACATTAAATCCATATTGTCCTTACATATTTCTTAGTTGAAAAATATGTTGCTATGGTCGGACCAAAGATGTTAATTGAAAATTCAATTGCTGGTCACTCTTACCTTGTCGGTCCATATCTGCGGGGAAAATTATCATTTTCATCACATTTTCCAATAAAACAATAATTATAAAAATGTATCCTATCTGCATCACCGGTGCATAATTGATGAGTAAAGACTGTGAGTAAATAGTAGATTCCAGGTTCGTACATACATCGTATCGTATATAGGTATACAACGTGGTGAAAAATAGATGCTTTTTGCAGAAGCACAATTTTAATCTTTTCACTGTTGCCACGGCGCTCGATATCGCTATACGGGTCATCAGAACGGCTACGGTAACCGCTTGCGGCAATATCCGCTGTAAACCTCCAAAATGATGCTTGTTATTTTTCGTTCTAAGAAAAATATGGAACGCATTAGAGTCGGTTTTAGATGAATTTTATTTTTTTTTTAGAAATGAAAAATACAGGGTGTCTCGAAATTAGTGTGCAATATTCTACCAGCTGCTTCTACGGCCAGAAATAGGAAAAAAGTTCATATAAACATTGATCGAAAAATGCTTCCTAAGGGAGCTACAGGCCCCAAAGTTGGTCCCCTGAGAAAGGTTTTTATCGAATATCTCCAAAACCACTCAGTGTTAAATATTGAAAATTTACACAGCCTCTACTCTTATTATGTGTAATAAGGTGAAATGGAAATAACTCAAAAATTTTATCCAGGGCTGTCCCAAACTGGGGGGTTGTGGGGTTAAAATAACCCCAACCTTTTTATATGTAACTTTTCTCTATTTTTGACGGTAGAATATGAAATTTTAGAGTTTTATACGTAAAAAGGTACTCTTGATGAATATCGATAAAATGCACCGTTTTTGAATAATATCGACTTGAAAATTTTATAAGATGGTATGAGATAGGTATTGGGAATCTAAACTAATTTTTTATTAATAGTAGGCCGAGAATAAGAAAATAATGCTTCATGTCGCTATGATATAAATTGATGTTAGAGCTGTCAATAAGGTTAATAAGTTTGTATAAACAGTCTTATGATATAAAATCCTAAGAACGCGTATCGGAAAAAAAAACGTTTTGTCCCTTTTTCTATCAGTTATTTCATTTGTGCGCCTTTAATCACGATTTTCATTAAGTCGATTTAAAATGCCAAGATTTACAGATAGGGAAATGACTGATATGCATTTTGTGTACAGTTTTTGCAATGGTAGTGCATTAGCCGCAGTAAGGGAATACCAACGAAGATTTCCCAATCGTAGAGTACCTGGGCGTCGAATATTTGCAGTTCTTCACCGGAATTTGGCAGACCATGGGGATTTTAAAAGGTCTCGAGGCGCAGGAAGGCCACAAGGAAATCATCGTGTGGATATAGTTTTGAATCGTTTAGAAAATTATCCACAAATAAGCAATCGAAAAGTTTCAGAAATTGTCAACATACCTCGCTCAATAGTTAATAAAAAATGTAAGTATCTAGATAATTATTTATCTTAATTAATAATTTCAGATTGGAAGAATGACGGTAATGCAAGAAATACACCCATACCATTTTAAACGCGTGCAACATTTAACGGAGGCAGATTTTTTACCACGACTCCAGTTTTGTCAATGGATATTAGCGAACAGAAATATTCTTCCTAGCATATTATGGACTGATGAGGCAATGTTCACTAGGAAGGGAGATTTTAATATGCTCAATATGCATCATTGGTCGAATGAAAATCCACGAGTTGTTCGGCGCACAAATTTTCAACATAGATTTTCGGTGTACTTATGTGCAGGAATCATTGGAGATCAAGTAATTGGCCCAATAGAATTCCCCAATCGCCTTAATGCAGAAGAGTATTTAAACTTCCTCCAAAACGACCTTATCGATTTATTACTGTTGAATGTTCGACACGAGGTTCGACAAAATATGCATTTTCAACATGACGGCGCGCCTGCCCATTTTGGGCGTAATGTTCGAACTTGGTTACATCAAAATTTTCCAGGCAGGTGAATAGGTAAGGTAGTCCTATAGCTTGGCCACCTCGTTCACCGGATCTAAACCCGTTAAACTTTTACTTTTGGGGTTATATGAAAGGTTTGGTTTGCGCCACTGAAGTAAATACACGAAAAAAACTACTTCAAAGAATAAATCAGGCCGGAAATGATTTAAGAAGAAATACATTCAAGACTTTACAGGCTTCTCAGACTTTAGAACGTCGAGCGAGACTGTGTCCAAGAAAATGGAAATTTTATAAAACTCAAAAATTTCATATTCTGCCGTCAAAAATAGAAAAAAGTGACATACAAAAAAGTTGGAGTTATTTTAACACCACAACCCCCAATCTGGGATAGCCCTGGATAAAATTTTCGAATTATTTCCATTTCATCTTATTACACATAAGAAATGTTGCGGCTGTATAAATTTTCAATATTTGACTTTCAGTAGTTTTGGAGACATTCGATAAAAAACTTTCTCAGGGCCCACCTTTAGGGGCCTGTAGCTCCCTTTAGGAAACATTTTTCGACCAATGTTTATATGAACTATTTTTCCTATTTCTGGCCGTAGAAGCAGCTGGTAAAATATTGTACACCAAATTCGGGACACCCTGTATACCATTAAAGGTTCATAATAAGCAAATATGAAACTTATTATTTATTTACGACTGCTCTTAGCTAGAATATTTGCCATAAAACCGCTATAAATTTATTCTTGATAGCAAACTGAATAATACTTTTACTACGTGTATTTCCTTAGTTATATTCAAAGGTATTTTGTGTTAATGTGGTCAATTAAATGCATTTTACCGCATTTAAATTACAAACACTAGAGCTAGCTGGTAAGAACCTGGTGTTAGGTGGAATTAATGCAGAATCCTGGTTGGAAATAGAGATTAGGAGCTAGTGTATCATTACGTTAGATTAGCTTTTTAACGAAATTAAATTTACTTCGTTAATACTGCTTTTGCGGTATGTAAGTTTTAATTTATATTTGTTCCCGGTGATAATTGAAAAACAGATTTATGATAGTGATAAAGTTTCACTTAACATATTTTATAAAATATAATATTTATACTCATTTTCCAACATACTATTTCTTACAACCGTTATTTTCGGATGGGATTTTTTTGGAACAGAATTTAATTTAGAATTTTAATTTTTTCATTTAATTCAGAGCACCAAACAAGTTTGTCATGAATAAAGTCATTTGTAAAACGAGTAATATTTTAATGGAGAAAATAAATAAAAGCATTGTTGTTTTCACTTTAAATAAATAAATATAATTTTATTTTAATAGTCAAACAGCTTATACATGCATGGAATCACTTCACCTGAAGACCAAACATCTAAACGAAGAAACGTAAAAAACTGAAGTGATAGCAATACGGTATGATGAGATGCAGAGTGCAAACTATAATAAACGAAGCTAAGTATTTAACATAAACGACCCCCAAAAATTGTGGTTGCTGTTTAAAAAAAGTTATCCATGACACCATACATTTTACAAAAATGTTTGAAAAAACATTTTTCTTACATGAAAAATGTAGAAAAATGTATATAAAAATTGACCTGTCCATGTCTGAGCAATTTTTTGTTACTTTGTAACGATTTTATCTATTTACATTCCTTTACGGACGTTCTGTATTTCTGTTATTAGAAGCATAAGGTATTATAAACAGGCTCCAGTGAATTATCCTTATCGAATAGATATTTTAGGCCATTTTCCGAATAAATCAACGACGTGGCAGGGAACACACTCGTATCACTTATTAATAGAGCTGTCCGAGGTCACCTGGCCGCCAGAGCCGTCATATGACTCATATGTTTACATCATATCATAATACTTGAATAAGTATATTAAAAGGAAATAAATTTTAACAATAATGTTACATTTTATGAAAATTTGTATAAAACTGACCCTTTTAAACAGATTTATGAAGTAGTTTGGTTGTCGTCATCACAAAGTGGGGAAGATCTATAGTATAATAGCATCAGGTATGTTTCTACAGCTGTCTCTGTCAGCGATGTTCGCTTTGGTGAAAAAATATGTTTGTATTTTGAAAATGACCGTTCGACATCTACGGATGTAATACAGGCATAAGTAAAACAATCTGTGAACTCACTTAACGAAGTTGTAGATGCACCATCACAAATTTGTCTTAATTTGCTAAAATCAGGATCTTTCTGTAATACACTCTCGAATTTTTCACTAACGCGATTATTTTTTGCGTCATTTATAGCCTGTAGCTGTGTTTTTACGTCGTCCACTATTTGCAGCGATTCCACTAATGACAACGAACTATTTTGCAATTTTTCTATTGCGTCGTGTAGTCCCCTATAATTGTTATTAATACTTTTTTAAATCTGTTTCAAGGGGAAACGCCTTGAAAGCTTGTCTGGCTTTCCCTAATAGCTGCAGCCTCGTTAGGGTTGAACTGTAGTATCACAGCTTTTTATTTGTTGAAAATATTCAGCATAATAAAAAGCCGGGAAATGTTGGTTTAAGAGGGTCCAGTACACGTACTATAATATTTAAAATAGAATTTTTTTACAATCTGTCGTCTCGTCAATACATAACCAGAGCCGTGGCTTTTTTTTAATCCACATTTAATCCTATTTACAATGTCTTCACGAACATCTACATAACGATGTACGACTTGGTAAGTTCACCTGGGGATTGTATTTATTCCAAAACTCCCGAAATGGTTGTTTATCCAGTATGTGTAGCGGAATATTACAGGCTATTAACATTAACAATAAATCAAACATAAACTGAGTTGTCAAAGGCATGCCATTTTTTTATTTTGATGTTGCACGGTATTGATATGACGACGACAATCTGTTTTGTGCCAGCACATTAAGTCTTGATTGCAAACTTTACAAATTATTTTGCATAAATTTATTCACTGTGTCCGCGTACGGTCGTTTTTTACCCTTTTGGCGCGTTTGACATTATGTATAATTTATAGGTACAACCTCACGCATTAACCTTTCAAATAAAACTGCAGCGTAAATCACTTCTAAATCGGCACATGTGACGACAGCGCAAGATCGTGGCTGTACTCCAGACACATCGGACAGCTCTACTTATTAAGTACAAGTGAAGGATAGGAAGGGATACTGCATTATTCCATCAAGCAGGTAGGCAGTCTCGTTTCACAATCGGTACGTGCGTCGCGCGTCGCATTAGATATAAGATAAGTAAGGTCCGCGAGTAAATAGTACATTCAATGTGTTTAATGAAGTGTTTATTGTTCCTGTTGTTTTAGATGGTACAAAATCGCCAATTAAAAGGTATCTTTATATGTGTATATCAGCACGGTGTCCTTGAATAAGCCCCTGATTTTTCGTCATGTACTGTTTACTCGTGGTCCTTAGTTATAAGTAGAGTTGGCAAATCGTGCTGCTATTCAGTGGTGCAATATCAGGTAGATAGATATCTGACGGACATATAGAAGCGAGCCGCGAGACTAGTCCACTGTTGTATGTCGTAGTGTTTACACGCTAATTTATTCCTCTCCGTTGTATTTTATGTTGTTGTATTGTTGATAATTTTATTTGTTGGATTTTATTGTTGATATTAATTTAATAATAAAATATGAGAGAAATGCGCAAAGGTAAAAAACGGCCATCACACATGTGATGGTTGGAGGCAGTTCTCCATATATATATATATATATATATATATATATATATATATATATATATATATATATATATATATATATATATATATATATATATATATATATATATATATATATATATCACATTTAGCAATATTATAAATTATTTTAAAAGGTTTTTAATTATTTTCATTAGAATGATAAAATGCAGTAAAAATAAAAGGTTTAATAAATACAGTAGCATGCATACATTAAAAAATGAACAATTTCAGAAAACAATTTTAATTTAGTTTTTAATATATGTGTAGAAGAATTAAGTATTTATTGTTCATATAAAAATGTAGTTAGTTATAAGGTATTTGCAAAGCCAAATTGGCCACAAAAATTAATGAAAAACAAATAAAAAACAAGGAAAAAGGTGTCAAGTCGAAGTCCTGGATCTCCACTGGCAGAGCTGACGAGAGACCTATTGTGTATTTCCTGCCATCGAAAAGGTGTCACCAATGTAGTCCCATATAAAAATTCACTCCAATCAACTCCAGTAGTATCAAAAGTTGCATAATTTCAGGGGAAAGATTTTACCTATAAAAGAGACAATTGTTATAGTATAAACTTTTAAAAGTGGAAATTTATGAAAATATAGTATAGAGTCAATGTAATTGAACTTTATAAAAAAAGTTAAAAAAGCAACAATCAATAAACAGGGGGAAAATATTGTAAATTTATCTTAAAACTTTCATAACGAAACATAAAAAGTGCATGGTCTGTAAAAGTTAATATAAACTGAAATAAAACTTACCAAACAGGGGTGCAGTAATGTGGTTAGATCAATGCCATAATAATTTCTCCAATATTGGGGTTAAAACATAAACATTTCTTGATTTTTGTATGTGTGAGAGCATAGTTGAAATATATTTTCATCAAAAACTAAACAGGAAATCCATCGATGTGCAAAGACATGCCATTAGGACAAAGAAGAAACTCAGTGCTTCGTGTGTGAGTGGGGGTAGCTCAAGACACAGTGAAAGTGTGGTAAAAGGTGAAACCAATTTCGACAGCCTACAAAATGTAGAAACAAAAATATTAGTTTTGAGTAAAGATATGTTAACCTAGATATGAAAGATTTGTTATCAGTAGTTATTTAGTTCTAGTTATATAAAAAAGGAGTTTGTTTAAAATTATAGGGCACTTGTTAAGAAAATTTAAAAAAAAATGAGATGTGAAAGATAAAATTTTTTATACTGAACGTAACACATGCAAATTTACAGAAAATTCTCAGGAAAGTATCAAGAAAAGTATATTGTATTAAAAAGGCAACAAAAAAGGTAATATAAAAGTTTTTATTTTCAAAATTAAAATATTTGACATAAAAAAATAATTTGTCACAACTAGTCAATTTTGAAATTTGGGGATTTTACTATATAAAAAATGAAAGTAAGCAGAGAAAACAAGAGATAGTTGGTTGTATTTGATAGAAAAGAAGAAGTTTGAAAATTTTTGGAAAATCGAATGGAATTAAATAGAAGAAATATTAAGAAAAGAAAGGTTAGGAGTAAAATATTGTAAATAGAAGGTTGTAAAATAGGAATTCAAGCCAGAGAAATAAAGTAAAGAAAAATTTTTGTAAGTACTTACTTGTTATAAGAAATCCAGCTGGACACAAAGCACGAAATAAAGTAAATAAAACTACACAAGTATAGTAGGAAATTGGAACGGCCATATCTGAACAGTAAAGTGTGGTAACAGCTGAGAACTAAGAAACGACAGGTTGGCCAACTGTAAGGATTGAAAACAAGGTAAAATCTCTAGATATAAAATTTTGGTTGGGGTAATTTAAGTTAAAATTATAAACCGACATAGCCAGTGCCAATGGAGGGATTCGAACCCGCAGCTACGATGGAGAGATTATCTAGTCACACTTGGCATCGCATGCTCTAGTTAACTGCTCCACCGAATCGGTTTTGATTGATTATCAGTTATCACAGGTATTTTAAAGACGTAAAAACGTTTGCGCTTCAGTTAAATTCAGGTGACTTCAAGCATTACCACCTAAAAACAAGGCCGTGACCTCACAACCGCTAGTTTAGGCGAGTCAGCGTACTTAGCCGTGAGCATAGTAAAAACGAATAATAATAAACAGTGCCGAATTATTTTTAGCGTTTAGTAAGAGCTTTCTGTAAAAACGGGGTTGCCAGTCGTGAAGTGAGCCCATGCATTGCACCCCATTCCTTATTTTGCGCGTGTTAAATTATTCTGAAAATAATTATGCGAATAGTTTTTAGATTTAAATTTCAAAGAAATAAATTATAAAATCGATACGAAGCAATACAATACATTTTAATGGAAAATTTTTAAACACAGTTTACAAGGCAATAAGTCAATAAATAAGGGTTTTTTTTATATTAGGAATAACAAACAAGAATTACAGTTTAAAAATATCAAAGACTGAAGATTGATGTAATTCAAACTGGTCAAAAAGTAAATAATTGCCCTGACTATTGTTAGATTTAAAAAACTCTATTAATTCTAATAAATTTAATTTAAAGCTTTCTTGTACATGTATTGAAGATTGCTTAAATTTGGAACATTGTGACTTAACTCTAAGATATGGTTTTAAAAGAAACTGTTTTTTGGAGTCAGCAAAGTAAAATGTGTTTGATTATATCATCAACGATTAATTATTTTTATCGCCAAGTAACGGCTTACACTTTAATTTTTAGAAAATCTATACCTATGTGCAATAGAATCCATTTTACTGAAGTAATTTAAAAGAAAGTGACTAACAAAATCTCTCTTATGAATATTCATAAATTCTGCCTCATAGCCTTGCAATAATTTGTTAAATATATTGTATCTACTACTTTTCGCAAGGAAGTAACAAACCAAATGGATTTCAGCTATCCAGCTGAAATCCATTTTTTACACAAGCTTTAGTCCGGAAAAGGAAACACACGCGTTCGTCCATTCACATAATTATCATTACAAGATCCCCTGAATTTATACGGCATGTTTACGAACTTCTACAGTTTAATTAAAAACACTATTTATAGCACGAAAACAAATAATAAGCTAGAATGTCCTAATTCATAATTAGCACGTGTAAATAACTACACTCCTGTACTAAAAACATGTAACTGCGTGGTAGATTCGCGAATAGCCGACCCAGGCGTTATATTCCCAGAAATTGTAAAGTCAGCTTAGATAAGAAAATCTTATAAAAAGCGTGTCTCCACTAGGGAGAGCGTTCATTTCTTCTCTGTACGTTATATATCACAGTCATTGTAGACAGAAAATAAATAAATAATATTGTTCGAATTTTTGTTAGTTTTTAAAAAACAACTTTTCAACGAATAGAAATATTATTCAGCGGGTATGACGTAGACAGGTTAGTTCCTTCGTATCAGCACTGAGGCGTTGTATTTAAGTTGTAATGCTTCAAGCCATCTCTAAGATTCAGCAATTATTTAACAATAAAGAGGTTGAGAATGATATATACGTTATTTATAATAACTATATTGGACAGTATCCACAAATTAGAAAGTTCTTCCTTGTGCCTAGCATACTCTCTTGAATCATTTGATAGTGTACAAACTGTATTACGAGTGGTGATAAGTAATGTCTCCGGTCTGCGGGTTAATAAGAGATTTAGTGACATTTTACAGAAAAATCCAAAGTAAGGAAAATTATGTGATATTAATCGGTCTCAGTGAGAAACATCTTTCAGTTGAAAATTTATGGCTTTTCTTTTAAGTTTGCAAATATCACCTCCGTCGATATTTAACCATCATTTATGCTGTACACAAATGTGTTTACATGAAGAAAACGGGAGAAAATATAGAAACTGTTCGTGCAAATGTTCGCATGTGTTCTCCCTGAGCCTTTGTTGTCTGTACAGGGTAGGCAAATTTTAGTGTTTGTATAGGGTAACTCGGTAACTAAGAGATACAAAAAAATGGAAGACATATTCTCAATCTCTTTTTTTGAGACAAATTCACTGATGAAAACAAAAATTTGCTATCGTCTTTTGTTTTCGAGTTATCAACAAAAGTTCGATTTTTCGACTTTTAGACATATGTCAGTATCTTGGTTGTTTGTAAAGTTTTGAAAAAAACAATTTTTACATTCTTGAGGCACTTTTTTCTGTGTAATACAATGGCGTCGAGAAATCTGAAAAAAAGGTGCAATTTCGAGTTATGGCATAAAGTTGTATTTTTTTAAATGGGAATCATAGTTGGCTATGGTTTAGCTAAAAAGGAAATTTTTTTCTCTTTCAAAACTATATATCATATGTGATGTGTAAATATTTAATAGCGAAAATAATTTTTTTAGTAGATTACTTTTGCGATTTTTATATTTATTCCAACCAAGATATTGACATATGTCTAAAAGTCGAAAATTTGAACTTTTGTTCATAATTCGAAAATGAAAGACGATAGCAAATTTTTGTTTTCGCCTGTGAATTTGTCTCAAAAAAGAGATCGTGAATGTGTTTTCCATTTTTTTGTATCTCTTACAGTTACCGCGTTACCGTATACCAACATCGAATTATGTCCACCCTGTATAGGACAGTTGAAAGGTGGGCACTTTTCTAAACACAATGTAACATTTACATTTGTGATATTAACAACTAGGACAAGATAAGTGCGTTGTAATGGAAACATAAATGGATTGTTGGCTATTTACATATACACTGGCTCACATCTGACGCCACTGAATACAACTGAATTTGGCCCAGTTTTTTATTACAATCGGCGTTTGTAACCCATGTGAATCAGTGAGTGGTTAAAACATCTCTCTGGGTCTCACCTAGATAATGAATAAATATTTAATTGGAAATTGCTAAAAGAATAAGGCTATTAAAATTCCTTTTGCCTTTAATGTATTTACAGAATTATTCAATTCTCCCAAATTTCGCTCCAATTTAATTAAGAACAATAGGTATCAATCAGACTCTTACATTGTCTCTGTTTTTGGTAAGGCAAGATATTCCGCATTTCAGTTTCAACAGGAGAGTCTATATAAAAGACACAGCAGCGCTAAATAAGGAATAATGCAGCGTTTTAAATCACAGGATGAGGGCCGAGGGTGGTGTAAAGACAATAGCCTCGATGTGCTTACGTAGGGAAGCGAGTTATAAATCTGTCGTCGGTTACGATGAAGTGCCTGTTCGGAAGGACTGATCCCAAAGGGAGGGTATTTGTGATGTTCTGCCACTCTCATAGTTGAACTTTATTTATTATTTTAAATTAGACCGATATTACTGTTAAATCAGAAATAGCCCAATTTTCTATATATCTTATTAAACAATTAAGTCAATTATATTTAGCAAATAAAGCGCAAATTAAAGATTGTAAACTTGAAAAGAACGTAGATAACTAAATTTTCTAAAATTTATTTTTATAAATAGATATTTATTGACCCTTGAGTAATAAATTGTGTGTCACATTAAGATTTAATTCATTTGAATAGACTGCATCAGTTATCATGACACGACGTCATGGCACGATGGCAACCGACATTACATGAAGTCCTAAAGAGATGAAATCAATAAATTCCTCTCTAAAGCACCAGAAGAACGTTACCTAATGAATAATGATGAAGGAAAGACATCTTTACACTATTTCCAGGTACATTTCGAGGCTCAAAATTAAATATTCCTTAGGTTGCTCTTATCAAGGGTGTTGATCCCATATTCTAAAACGAATATGCAGCGTGGTTTTACCGTTGAAAATTCACTGTAATCTAAGCAATAGCGTACAAATTCGACGATGAAAGGCTACCGTCTGCCAGTCGATAAATCAAAGAGACCATATGAGTATCATACTTTTTTCTCTTTTGAAATTTTTTGGTGTGGCGGCCGGATACGGAAGGGGGGACTTTTTTTTATCGAATGGTTACCGATATTTGTCCGCATAGGTAGTTAGTATATGTACCTCACATTCCCCAATTACGCTGTCAGACAAAACTTCCGGTCGGCGCGCGGTAACCGGAAATTGAAAAAAAAAATTATAGTTACCGTACCAAACCTAGCACAAAATATTTGTTTTGATATGTACAGTACTGTACTATAGTGGCAGACATTTCTATCGGTCGGTTTTTTGAGCAATTTGCCATCAAATTGGCGAAAAATGGATCAAAATTTGAAATGTTGATAAAAAATAGTTCAAATTAAAAAAACGTCTGCCCAGCCAACTTATGGTCCACAAGGCACTAAAAAACCCTAACCTTGGCTGGCAGACATTTTTTACTAAATTTAATCCCCCTCCAAACCACCCTTGAAAGGGTTAAAAAAGCTCAAATTTTTCCTATTTTCTACTATAATAACATATCCAAAGGCCGTTTTTTAATATTTATAAGAAAAAGTACAGACACAAAAAACTGAACTTTTTTTTTAACCTTTTAAGGGGTGGTTTGAGGGAGGTTAAATTCGGCAAAAATGTCTGCCAGCAAAGGTTAGGGTTTTAGAGCCATGGTGGTTGGAAGTAGCAGAGGCATACATTGATGACTTCATAGAGAATAAAGCTACACAGAAAATTCTTGCAAGGAAGAAAATCAGTAAGTATATCGAAAATTCTAAGAAACCTAAAAAATCTGACAATTATGATGTAATACTCTGACTTCTAATTTCGAGATCAGGAATTAATATTAAAAATTGTAAGAATTTTACAATAAACTTTTTCTACGACTACTATGAAATCTATTTATGATATGCGTGCCGTTGATTAGTAAATCTAGTACATTGTATACGACTTATTTTTTACTAGTTACCATAGCAATTAATGCACAATAGGCCTATTGTGATTCAGGCACAATTAAATCGAAGAAGCTATGGCAGTACTATCATAGTAACACAAGTAAACAAGTGAAATACACAGAAGTTTTTTCATATTAAAGAAATAAACTTAGTCGTAGAATAAGTATAGTATAACTCGCACGGAATGTTCATTTCGTTACTCGTATGATTGCTTCATACTCGTAAAGAAATGAGTACCATTCTGTGCTGGTTATACAATATACTATTAATATTGTAAATAATTAGAGTAAAGAGGAATCGAAAATGAAATTTCTAAATTTTTTCACTAGAAAATGTTTTTTTTTTTTTTTAGCTGGCATAAACTTTTTCTACGACCATCATTGAAATTAAGCTTTTTCCCGCTGTCAGTTGTGAACAAAAAAGTTGACATTTGCCGCTTGAAAAAAGTGACTACCGCTTGCCGAACGGAAAGCAAGTTTTTCTGATAGAGCACAAAAATAAACAATTTAACATCTTTGAGACGGTTTAACAAGACTATCTGAATGGAATCTCTTAGAACAATAGTAAAGGTTCACACATAATGTAGGGAAACGAGTATTTTCATCGAGATTTTCATCTACTTTTTGGTCATTGGCCGTAGAAGAATCTTGTATGTGTGACTCGAACTAAAAATATCTTTTCTGCACTCGTAATATCTATGCTTAAGTTCCACAAGTAGCTACAGTCGCTCGTTGCTACGGGAAACAAGCGGCAAAGTACTTTATCGCTATCTTCTAAACGTCAACGTTGTCAAATGAAAGCGCAAACGCCGACTTTTTATACAGGGTGTTTATGATCTTAAGAATTATATTTTGAGGATAAGTACATCTTGATATAATAAAATTGTATAGTGCATAAGAATTTGAACATATTAACTGACCTTTCTTAACAAAAAAGTGCAGACATGTTGAAAACTGCTGTAGTGAGCTGAAATGGCTTGTCTTAGCCTTATACCCCGGATCTCACGGCAATCAAAACATAAAAGTCAGGGCAGGCTGTCACTGTCCTGCGTTAATATTGACGCATTTTAGCGTGAACAGTCGTGTCAGCTGCACTTACGACTATGCGTATAATATGTGTATGTATAAATAATAAAAAAATAAAATATATACTAGCTATAATTGGGTAATATGAATTTAATTGGCCCTGGTTTTTATGTCATGAGTGCCGTGATATCCAGATTTTAGTTGATTTAACCCTGCTGTTTCGCACACGGCTGAACTTATTTATCTGAATTCAATACGTCAGCGGTACTAAAACAATTTTGTGTATTATTTAAAATATTTTGTTCTGCCATTTGTAAGGAATTTTTTACCAAGGTAAATTTTTAGCAATCGACTTCTTTTACCAAGTCCTACCTTCCATTAAAAATAAACTCCCAAGATCGTAAACACCCTGTATGAATTGTTGAGAAACACAATTTCCTTCGCTAATTATTTAGTAAAAATTGTTGACATGTATTAAAAATCTATTATCAATATCACAAGACACCAAGAAATAATATGGTTAAACATCTTTTGATATTGACAGGCTTCTTTTCCTTAAAACATCAAATTTATCTGAATTTAATAACAAAACTTTTGCTGTAGTATGAGTTTAAAAATGATTCTTATTTTTTAATAGTAACTCTAGATTACTTTCCGCACGCTCTTATAAAAAAAAAATTGTTTCCAAACCGGGTTTTGGGTTTTTCTTCAGGCTAATAAAAATGTTCGTCAAATAATAGGAAATACAAGTATACAGGGTGTTCCAGAAATAATTGCAAATATTTGACAGGTAGATTCTCTCACGAAAATTAAGGTGGGTTTAAATATTTTTTATTAAATTAGCCCCGCTTGGTGAGTTACACCCTTTCAAAGGGGTATACAAAAATCTAGTTCTATATCATGTTGTCCAAAATGACTTGACTTAAAGAGATAAAATTGGATCTATATAATATTCTACCGAAAGAATACCATTTTCTGATGATATCATTCCATCCCGTCTCCTCTTAAACAAACTACCCCTTATGATTTTTGCGGCAAAACTTTTGATCAATTATAAACATTTAAAAAGACATATTTCATTAGAAAGCCTGATCTATTTTAAAAATTTTTTGTCTCACTAAATTTTTGTATACTCAACCGTATCCGAAAAAAAGATAAATACAATGCCATGCACAGCAAGTTTTCACTATGTAATATTTGCTTATAAATGCGTGGTAGGCTTCCGTCAATCTTAATCAAAGCGCTGAGATTGGAATTAAATTGATTATGATTATCGAAGTGATTATCAATTATTATTTAGCCGTTTTTATTAAATATCCTCTGTCCACCAAAAAAACATTGTAGAGACCAGACCCAATTAGGAGTTGACAAACTTGTAAGAACCGGAACCGAAACATAACCGTTATTTTAGTTTTACTTAAAATCGGAACAATTATTTTACTTATATGCTTAAAACAGGAACCGTTATTTCATTTCGTTCCAAGTCCCTGCTTAAAACAATGTAGAAAAATTTATATAACTTATGTAACTGAGTAAGAAGCATTCAAAAAATCTGCATGTATCTCTTTAGGCTCCCCAAACAAATGACATCCAGATGCAACGCCTGCTTTACTTATCAGAGTTCCTTCATTACGAGCTTCGTATTTAACAGCACTTCGAATGCGTTTTTTTACTAGTTTACCATTGTTACAGCTGCAACACAGTGTTGGTTGGTTTCATTAATGCCTTTAATCAAAATAGTTTGGATACAAACTTGCACATTCCCTCGAACATGCACGTCTATGCAAATGAAACTAAATGTTGTTTATGATACCAATGAACCGAGACACATGTATATAAAATGGTTTTTTAAGCATTTGCGTTACACTTTATGATTAAAGAAGTTGTTTGCGTGTGTAATCAAACTGCGTGGAAACTAGAGGTAACACAGATAAGGAGGTAAATTGTTTTCTTGAATGCAATTTATGGGACTTCTATTTTAAATTTAAATTCTAAACATATGCAAAAAAAGAAACTAAACTCGATATGTAGTATGTGACGAGAATCTAAGAATTACAAGCAATTTTATAAAATTAAATGATATCTTAGCTTATTAAACTGATGTTTGTAGAGAAGTTCAAAAGTGAATGATGCTTTACAAAAAAATACTGGAAGAAGATCAAATTGGAGACATTTTAAAATATTTGCATATTAAAATATTACAAGGATAACAGCACAATGATGAACGATAATAGAGATCTTGTAATTTAAGGAAGATAAGGGCATGCTCTGAGCATTGAATGCATTTTGTCTTTTCCTGGTTATTATGTGCAATATACTGGTTCTGCAAAAGAAAATAAATAACAGTTTGCCACAGGTACACTCTCCAACAAGAAATTTGGAAATAATCAAATACTTGGCACATGTATAAACATGTGCTTACTCACCTAAATTTTCTCGGAGTGCAGTGTAGCTTCTTGCTTACGGCAGCTTTTCGTCGGTAAGAGCAGTCGGGAGTAAGGAGGGTTAAAATTGAAACAAAAACATGGTAGTGACTAAGGGCGCCACGTAACTTAAAAAAAATTGATTGTTTCTTAGTCTTGCAAAAGTTACGGAATACAAAACTTTGTTCCAATTCGGTGTTAAAGAATTATATAACACTATACATGTGTAAAGGAAGGTTAGGTTGATTAAACATGAATGAGCAAAATAAAAAAATTTGATAAAACAAAATTTCGTGTAATCTGTTCACCAATCTTTCTAATTGACACTGATTTTTTTTCCATAAATAAAAAGTACAAAAAAAAATATTTGGTTCTTTGATCATTAACTAATTACGCTTTAGGCATCCCCCCATAGTACTATGAGTTAGCTCTTCAGCTCACATAAGCAGTTGGTAATATAATATAATAAGTAACATTAAAAATGTCCAAGTAAAAAAAATTAATAATAAATTAAAAATCTGGCCTTTCAAACTTTCGAGGATTCTTCCTCTCTCTCTAAATGCGGGTTAGCAATGGCAGTAACGTTAGTCAGTCCTTCCCTTTGTTCACCCAGTGTATACCAATTCATAAAAAAATAAGTCCCCTTATGGAAGGGTGAAATCCTAATCAGCTTATTCGCCAAAAAGCACAGTGATCTAGAACAGAAACCTAGTATGGTAACTAGCACTGTAACCTAGCACGGTAACCTAGCACGGTAACCTAGCACCCTAAAATTAAAGCAGAAATTATCATCTGAATTTAGTCCCAAAAACATTAAACTCACCTTCTTCTGAAGGGTTGCTACAAAAGAAACAATTGTGGGAACAAAAAAAACACCCAAGTAGGAGATTAAATCTCAGGTACTCAATTGTGTGACTACAATAAAAAAAAACGTTCATTATAAATAATTATCTAGTAAATGAATTACTTACGAAAAAAAACTTTGGTAACACTTTCTGGATTTTCACAAAAAAATTTTGATACCATCCAACTTCCAGAGTTGCAGCAAATCGAGATACAATAATTCGAACGAGGAAAGCGTAGCTATGAATTTCTATGAAGAGCCAAATAAATGAAAAATGTGTATCACACCTGAACCCACAGCTAATCACTAGTCATCTGCCTTCAACATGTCTACCCGGAAGGTATATCAAAAAAAGTCCTTCCTGAGAGGACATTATTTAGTACTCTCAGTGTAGTTTTTGTTGGTACCAATGGATTTTTATAAAACCTATACTAATGTCACTCGAAAGCTATACAACCATGTAAAGAAAAGAATCCTTAATAATAATTAAATATAAATATCCGCCAAGAAATACTTTTCGAAGAAGTTCTGAAGGAACTAGCCACGTACCAACATTTACAGGTAAGTAATTAATGTACTACTTAATAATACAAGTCCTAAAACAAGTAGTGTCCTTTATAACCTTTATTTATTTTCAGGATATTTTCTCAATGAATTCCACAGTACTTAATGTTGCAAGTAGGAATGTTTCAAAATAGATAGAGGAAAGTGTTGAGAAAACTTTTAGAACGTGGTGGACAGCTCAAATAACCACTCATTTAAGAAAATCACTGTTTACTGTTTGGATCTCAAGATGACCAAATCGTGATTAGGAGTCGATATTATTTAAATATATTATTATACCAGTTTGCAAAGTAGGTGTTATAATGTTTTCTTTGCATGTTGTTTATGTTAATTAGATATTGGCAGTATTTAGTGATAATAAAAAAAAATAAAAAAAACTGTTTTCTTCCATTAAAAAATTCCCATCTCGTTAAAAATTTAACGGCAACCAACAATACACTTAAGGTGTTTTGTGGGTTGTATTTGACATTTAATCAATGTGATTGATTCATTATTTAAAACAAACAAAAATATAACCTTATAAAAAAATTAACCTGTAAATTTAAACAGTAGCATTTTGAATGCTACACCACCCTTTTCAAGGAAAGAAAAATAGATTAACTTGTTAAACAATTTTTCTACCGTTTTACCTAAATTTATTTACTTTTAAATAAGTATGAGGAGACAACCAGTAACATTTTAGAATGGTATCTGCGTGTACCACACGTCCAGAGGAGTCATAGTTAAGATTTGTCACAATTGGGATTTGTCGCTATCGGTTGGGTCTGCTAAAATAATTTACCTGTCTCCTTAAAAAAAATACATAATCCGTATATTCAAAATGTAAGTGAAAGAAACTTGCAGTTTGACGAAATATAATTAATAAAATAACTAATTAAACCCTATATACAACATATGTACATAAACCAGCATGGTTCGTGAAAATTTATATCATTTCACTACTATAACTTATCCAACTTTAGGGATCAAATAAACGAAAAAAGGAAAAAAAATTTGAATTTTTCCTAACGAAAAATATAAAACGATAATAGGATCTATCCCACTGATACATCGGAATTAGAACCAAAATATGGTTTTAAATCTTTTTATGTGCCATTCACCTGCTGGTGAACCATTGGCATTTTTTAGGTCATAAACCAAACGTGAAATTTTTTTGTGTACGGTACTTAATACATATTTAGGAGCAAGTTTTGCTGCAAATTTATTTGCGGCATCTGAGAGCACTTTGTTACGGCGCCAAACTTTATCTCCTATTTCAAAAGACAAATCTCTTTTTCTTAAATTGTACACAGCGGCATTTCTTTGATAAGCAGAATGTAATTTATTTTTAACTGTCGAGAAAATTTCTGACATACCGTTCATGTCTTCAGAGTACATATTACGATCGCCTAAAGATAATTCTATATCTGCAGTAGAGTTTACTTTGGAATAATAATTTCCACTAAGGGGAACGTGTCTCCCAAAATTAAGAAAAGCTGGAGAACAGCTAGTAACCTCATGTTTTGCCGTATTGATGGCTGCTTGTATTTTTGACAATTCTTGGTCCCAATGTACATGTTCATCAACATAACTTCTAATGGCGGTTCCTACAGTACGATTATTTCTCTCCACAAAGTTACATTGAGGGGGAATAACGTGGGCTAAACCATATTTTTTGCACTTGGTAGGAATCAGCTAATTTTTTAAATGTTCGACCCGCAAACTGTGTACCGTTGTCACACAAGATAAATTGAGGGACACCGTATACTAGAAATACATCGTTTTCCATAAACCGTACTATATTTTGTGCGGTAGCTTGGCGCATTGGGTGTAACAAAGTATATTTTGTAAACCAATCACCTACAACCAAAAGATAACTATAGCCCTTAGTAGAACGTGGAAGTGGCCCGATTATATCTACTGCTATAACCTGGAATGGATAATTTACTGATTTTTCAGCTCCCATTAAACCCATCCGCGAAGTATTCGCTGACTTTTGTGCCTGACAGACTTTGCATGACCGTACATATTTCTGAATGTCTGGTCTCATTTTCGGCCAATAATAATTCTCCCGTATTCGAGAAAAAGTTTTATAAAAGCCAAAATGTGAAGACATGGGCGGATCATGGCACGAAATAATAATAGCAGCACGCTGTAATTTTGGGACGAGAAATTTCCATTCACGTATGTTACTCTGGATAGGCAAACAGGACGGAACAAATTTAAACAAAAGGTTATTTTCAACTTTCCATTGAGGATACAAAGTTGGATTATTGATGACCTTTTCTCGAAGTGAAATATACCAATTATCAAGGTTATCAGTAGAAATGTCTAACATAGAAATAACCGGAGTTTCTAAAGATTCTGAATCTTTGTCAGGGAGACGTGATAAAGCATCGGCTACTATATTTGATGATCCTTTACGATGTACTAGGTCAAACGTGAATTGACGTAATTTTACTGCCCATCGAGCGAGTCGGCCCGTTGGATTTTTTTAAATTATTGATCCACAGAAGGCTATAATGGTCTGTAATTACCGTAAAACGTGTACCTTCAACGAAAGGACGAAATTTATCCACACAAAAAAAGTAAACTTAATAGTTCCCGTTCAGAGACCGTATAATTCCGTTCTGAGCGAGATAACGTTCTAGACGCGTATGCAATAACCCTTTCATTACCCCGTATAGTCTGCGTTAATATACCGCCAAGTCCCGTATCGCTAGCATCACACTGTATAGTGAAAGGCTCTGAAAAATTTGGCGAACACAATATGGGTGCTGAAACCAGAGCTTTTTTTATATTAATAAATGAAGCTTCTGCTTCAACAGTCCAATTTATTTTTTCCTTCTTTTTCTTCCCTTTTGTAAGGTCACTTAAAGGAGACACCTTTGTGGAAAAATTATCTATGAATCTACGATACCATGAGCATAGTCCAAGAAATCTTTTGATTTCTGTGGAAGTAGTAGGACGCGGATAATTCACCATAGTGGCTACTTTATCTGGGTCTGTCCGAAGACCATTAAAGTCCACCACATAGCCTAAATACTTAAGAGAAGTTTTAAAAAATTCACACTTTTTTAAATTTATAGTGAGGTTTGCATCTTTTAGCCGATTTAGAACTTCAGTTAATATATATATGTGTTCCTCGAAAGTGGAAGAAGTTATAATAATATCGTCAAGATAACAAAAAATTTTTGGTTCAAATTCTGGACCAAACAATGCATCAACTAACCTTTGTTGTGTCTGGGCACTATTGCACAGACCAAAAGGCATAACAGTAAAATGAAAAAGTCCCCTACCGGGTACGCTAAAAGCAGTTTTTTTCCCGTGATGACTCCTCTAAAGGTACTTGCCAAAATGCTTTTCGTAAATCTACGCTAGATATATATTTAGCATCCCTAAGCATACTAAGTATTCGATCAATTCGTGGAAGAGGGTAAGCATCATGTTTAGTTACTTCATTAAGTTTACGCCCGTCAAAGCAAAAACGATATTCTTCATTCGTTTTTTTCACTAATAGAACCGGACTATTCCAAGAACTATGTGAAGGTTCTACAACTCCCAATTTTAACATTTCGTCAAGTTCATTATTTAAAATTTTTTGCATGTACGGTGACATGAGGTACTGTCTTTGTTTGAACGGTTTTGCGTCGCCCGTATCTATAGACAAAATGATTTTATTTGTGCGACCTAGCTTCGAATCGCTACTGATTTCATTAAATAATTCTATCAGATTATCAGCCTGCCTTTGTTGGGTAGGAGAAAAGTTTTCAAATGTACCTAAGTCCGATATTACATTAAAATCACTAATTTCCGAAGCAACCTCTATTCTAGAATTGCTAAAATTACTTTGGATATTCCAGGAATTATTTTTAAAATCCATTTTAATTTGAAATTGTGTACAAAAATCAGTACCAAAGATAAAACTTTGCGGTAAAGAAGGAACAAGTACAACTTTTAGTACCTGACAAGTGTTATCAACAAAAATTGGCAAATCAACTAAACCAGTGACGGGTTGCTCAGTTCCATCAGCGGTTGAAATATTTTTTAAGTATTGAAGGATTTATCTTTACTTTAAATTTTTGCAATAATTTTATACCGCTCGCCCCTACTATAGATATGGTAGCTCCAGAATCTAGCAGTGCTACAATATTCTGATCATATAACTTAACTGAAATATAAGGCCGGTTGTCCAATTGTTTCTTAAGAAACAGTGGCGCAACTTGATAATTTTTATAAAAGTCTTTTACAAAATGTCGCCAATTCTGCCAATCTTTATGGTCAAAAAATTTAGTTTTTTTATTAGGGAAAATGTTAGCCTTAGTAATTTTAGAAGAGTAACGGCTAACTGAAAACTCTCCGACAGTTAGTTTAAATTACATTTTTTACAGGTGCGTACTGTAACATTGGGGTTTCCACATTTATAACAAAATTTTTTCTGGATCTGTAGTTTACAGTCGTGGTAAGTGTGATTATTCTTATTACAATTCCAGCAGACAATTCCCAATTGTCTGGAGGTACTAGGACCTGATAAATTATTATTTGTGGGAGTGACAGTATTTACAGTCTTTTTCGTGTCTTTGGCTTTAAATTTATTTTTACCAAACTTGCCATTGCTTACGTTACTAGGAGTTACACTAGAGTTTGAAACGTGATCTAATTCAGGATCAAACAAGGTAGAACATTGTCGTCTAACAGAATTACTTGAATCAGAATTAGAAATATTCGCCATCTCTAATTTTCTACTTAAATTTGATAGTTCCGTTACAGAGTTGATGTCACTCAACGCTAAGCTTCTTCGATATTCAAATAATAGACCTTTTATTATGTATTTTACTTTAGTAACTTCAGCGACTGGTCTACTAAGACGGCTAAAAAGTACTTCCATACAGGCAATAAAAATTACTACTCGCTCTGTTTTTCCTTGACAGCGAACTTTAATTTGTTCCCATACCTCGTCATCAAAATCTGGATTGAGAAAATCTCGTTTAAGTCTTACAACTAAGGAATCCCAATCAGTTACTTCCGATTTGATCTGTCGTAACCAAAATGTAGCTTTCTCAGTAAATAAGTCACTGGAAGCCTCATACAAGTCTAACTTGCTAATACGCCGAGCCTGAGCTAGTTCTTCAATTCTTTCAATAAATGGAAGAAGTTTATTAGGGTCTCCGTCAAATTGTAAACCTAATTTGTACACCGGAATTGATTTTGAGTTATTAGACCTAAGTTGTGCTTGAGGTGCGCTACATGTATGAAAAACACTGTTTTCGGTATTATCAGTAACAGATACTGGCTGTACCATATCAGCTTTTTCATGCAACTCGGCCTCTAATTGTAAACAGGACGCATACGATTCATTTTTAAATTCTAATTGCAAAACATTTTCCTCCTCAATCGGCATGCGCTGAACTCGACAAGTAATATGTGCTATACGCGACTGTAATCTTTTAAATAAAGAATCTGAAGTAGGACCTTCAAATTCATTTATTAATGATTTTATGGATTCTAAAGTTTGAGTAACCTCCCCACATTCATTATCATAATTAAAATTTCGATCGACTAACGAATTTAAATCAACTTTATTTCGCTCTCTTTCTAAAAGTCGTTTTAAAATTGCACGCTTTTCACCTTGATCACGATTTGAAATTACGTTTCTTATTCTAAGTTCATAATTTAATTCATTACAAAGTAAGTGAACAGGTTTAAATGTAATGTCCATGTTAAAATATTAATATTTGATAAAAACAACCAAGCTGTTTAAATACGCTTTAAACCAGAAACCAGATAATAAAAGAATAAAGTATTTTAGTCTTTTTTATACACACATACCTAAAAAGCATACTATTTACCAGTAACCATAATGGACATAAAAAAGTGAAGATTCAAGGAAATGAATTTATTCCATACACACTCAGCAACAAAAGTCAGGACTCCTATTAAAATTATTATTTCAATTTATGAAATAATTATTTTTTAAATAAATCAGTCAAGAGAAAACCAGGCTTTAATTTTACTTGCTCATTCACGAATCAACTGTACCAAAAATTTATGTAATATAAACTGATAGTAAAATATCAAAAAAATTCAAATTAAACAAACTACCATATTTTTTGCAAAAAGAACTAATCAGTATAATTGCATAGATATTATTAATATCCCTCAAGGCCTCACGTTGGCTGTGCCACTCTGCCACAGGTACACTCTCCAACAAGAAATTTGGAAATAATCAAATACTTGGCACATGTATAAACATGTGCTTACTCCACCTAAATTTTCTCGGAGTGCAGTGTAGCTTCTTGCTTACGGCAGCTTTTCGTCGGTAAGAGCAGTCGGGAGTAAGGAGGGTTAAAAATTGAAACAAAAACATGGTAGTGACTAAGGGCGCCACGTAACTTAAAAAAAATTGATTGTTTCTTAGTCTTGCAAAAGTTACGGAATACAAAACTTTGTTCCAATTCGGTGTTAAAGAATTATATAACACTATACATGTGTAAAGGAAGGTTAGGTTGATTAAACATGAATGAGCAAAATAAAAAATTTGATAAAAACAAAATTTCGTGTAATCTGTTCACCAATCTTTCTAATTGACACTGATTTTTTTCCATAAATAAAAAGTACAAAAAAAAATATTTGGTTCTTTGATCATTAACTAATTACGCTTTAGGCATCCCCCCATAGTACTATGAGTTAGCTCTTCAGCTCACATAAGCAGTTGGTAATATAATATAATAAGTAACATTAAAAATGTCCAAGTAAAAAAAATTAATAATAAATTAAAAATCTGGCCTTTCAAACTTTCGAGGATTCTTCCTCTCTCTCTAAATGCGGGTTAGCAATGGCAGTAACGTTAGTCAGTCCTTCCTTTGTTCACCCAGTGTATACCAATTCATAAAAAAAAATAAGTCCCCTTATGGAAGGGTGAAATCCTAATCAGCTTATTCGCCAAAAAGCACAGTGATCTAGAACAGAAACCTAGTATGGTAACTAGCACTGTAACCCAGCACGGTAACCTAGCACGGTAACCTAGCACCCTAAAATTAAAGCAGAAATTATCATCTGAATTTAGTCCCAAAAAACATTAAACTCACCTTCTTCTGAAGGGTTGCTACAAAAGAAACAATTGTGGGAACAAAAAAAACACCCAAGTAGGAGATTAAATCTCAGGTACTCAATTGTGTGACTACAATAAAAAAAAAAACGTTCATTATAAATAATTATCTAGTAAATGAATTACTTACGAAAAAACTTTGTTAACACTTTCTGGATTTTCACAAAAAAATTTTGATACCATCCAACTTCCAGAGTTGCAGCAAATCGAGATACAATAATTCGAACGAGGAAAGCGTAGCTATGAATTTCTATGAAGAGCCAAATAAATGAAAAATGTGTATCACACCTGAACCCACAGCTAATCACTAGTCATCTGCCTTCAACATGTCTACCCGGAAGGTATATCAAAAAAAAAGTCCTTCCTGAGAGGACATTATTTAGTACTCTCAGTGTAGTTTTGTTGGTACCAATGGATTTTTATAAAACCTATACTAATGTCACTCGAAAGCTATACAACCATGTAAAGAAAAGAATCCTTAATAATAATTAAATATAAATATCCGCCAAGAAATACTTTTCGAAGAAGTTCTGAAGGAACTAGCCACGTACCAACATTTACAGGTAAGTAATTAATGTACTACTTAATAATACAAGTCCTAAAACAAGTAGTGTCCTTTATAACCTTTATTTATTTTCAGGATATTTTCTCAATGAATTCCACAGTACTTAATGTTGCAAGTAGGAATGTTTCAAAATAGATAGAGGAAAGTGTTGAGAAAACTTTTTAGAACGTGGTGGACAGCTCAAATAACCACTCATTTAAGAAAATCACTGTTTACTGTTTGGATCTCAAGATGACCAAATCGTGATTAGGAGTCGATATTATTTAAATATATTATTATACCAGTTTGCAAAGTAGGTGTTATAATGTTTTCTTTGCATGTTGTTTATGTTAATTAGATATTGGCAGTATTTAGTGATAATAAAAAAAATAAAAAAACTGTTTTCTTCCATTAAAAAATTCCCATCTCGTTAAAAATTTAACGGCAACCAACAATACACTTAAGGTGTTTTGTGGGTTGTATTTGACATTTAATCAATGTGATTGATTCATTATTTAAAACAAACAAAAATATAACCTTATAAAAAAATTAACCTGTAAATTTAAACAGTAGCATTTTGAATGCTACAAGTTAAAGCCTCAAAAGAAAATGTTACTATAAATACAAGTTCAAAGAATTGTATTCATAGTATCTCATGTAAATGTGGTAAATATTAATGAATCATTTAAACCTTTTCAATGTGCGGCTCGCTGGTATTTTAAAAAAATTTTGAAACCGAAGTGAGCACAAATAATCCGTTATTATTAAGTGGTGACATATCTACGATTTGGGGTTTATCAAGTTCTGCCAAATGTAAACTTATTTGTGGGCCAGGGAGTGAGACTAAGCTGTACATATGGCCCCACGTTAGGCGCCAAATCTTCGATTTAGGATTTGTGTTAAGTTCCTCTAAACCTAAACTTGTTTGGCTATTGATTTTATTATCGACTTAATTTTTTTTATCGAACGTTTATAACGTTTAGTATATATGACAGATACATATGTATTTAATTATTCTGTAAGTTATTGTAATAACTGGTTAACAGTTCTTAGAGACAAGGTCAGTAGAAACAACTTCAACATTTTCAAGTTAATATTTTCTTAGGTGTGAGACATTTTCTCAAAAAAATCTTTGTCTAATCCTTTTGGGGCAGAGGATTACTTAACAATTATTTTGAATAATTTGTAAGACAGTGGGTTAATACCCAACTTAATACTCGGGGAAACATTATAATATACCAAAAATAAATAATTACAGACAAAGCAGAGTGATTAGTTATAAAGAATTGACGAACCTCTCTAAAAATTTAATATTTTACTATACGAAATGTTTTTAAATATTTTTACTTTCTTATACCTAATATAAGGAAGTACAGTAATCATGATTTTCTTCGACCTCGAGATTTTGATTGATTTATACGTTTGTGACGTACTTCGCTGCTCTACGCAAGAGCAGAAGTGTCACTTTGACGCCCAACACTACGGCGGTGTTCACGGTACGGAGATCTCGGGCGCCAGTTTCTGTTTAGAGTGCAGAAACACCACTTTACTCTATCGGCGGGACGATAGAGGCCGGGCAACTACAGTGAAGATACGGCTAAGCCAGGGGTCGGGAAAAAGGTAACTTACACACTACAGTTAATGAACAGACTCTCATTCAACATATTTACATTTATTCTACACACTAATTATTATTTACACTTTATATACACCTTAGTAACTACAACTTATACTACAACGGTCTTAACTACGGGCGAGCGGGGCAGTAAGCGGGCGGTCAAGCGGTGCGATACGGTAAGCCGGTGAATGAAGCGGTGAATAGGTAAACAGCGATATATTAATCGGTCATAAGCAGACGGCGGACGGATACCAGGAGGGGAAGCAAGCGCCAATACAAGCAAACTATGCCTATCTATGGCGGTTATTTACTATACCTTTATTTACCAAGCCTTAATACCTACTTCCGTATCCTGGGCTGCTTCCTCTCTGGAGCGGTCGGTGTCGGCACGTCTGGTCGGTACGGGCGGCAGCAACGCACTGTTCTCGGATGCTTATGCTGGTCGGCGTGGTTCTTCAGTCAGCAGCTAAACGGCAACTGACATGTTCGAAAAATCCTCAAGCTACTAAACTCTGCCAAAGGCAGAAGTAGGATGAGCGCGGTAGTCATGCGCGGTATATTACAACTACGTCACCAGTTTATGGACTTAGAATAATTCCGCATTAAATTTAAATACCTATATCTTTATACTCACGAGCTTACTTACTGTCCAAGTCTGCGTGGTGCTTCGGTTGGCGGTCAGACGGGAACTAACTTGTCTGAAAAATTCTCATGCTACTAAACACTGCCAAAAGCAGAAGTAGGATGAGACACGGTAGTCATGCGTGGTATATTACAACTACGTCACCTGTTTACTGACTTAGAATAATTCCGCATTAAGTTTAAAAAATACCTATGTCTTTATACTCACGAGTTTACTTACTATCCAAGTCGGCGTGGTGCTTCGGTTGGCTGTCAGACGGGAACTAATTTGATTGTTTCTAGTCTCCGGCTCCTTCACGGTAGCGCAGGCACAAGGGTGCCGGGGGCACAATGCGCGTTTCGCGTTTCGCGATTCACGTACTGCCGCCTGTGTGGAATGTTTATCCAAACAGAACTATACTACCTATTTATAATTAACAATTAAACTATTATTAATGATCAGCTGCCAATACCACTATTAACAGCGCAGTACTACAATGGTTAAAATATCTTTCGAAACAGACACATAGCACCTAGTTATCTAACTTAAGTCTATAAAATAATCACTTCGTTACACGTTTTGAACCCTTCTGAACCCATTCCATTTTACGAATGATGTCTGTCTATGCGTGCGTGTATCTGCAATAACTCAAAAAATACTAATGGGAGACTTCCCAAATTTGGCAGTTAAGATTGTCAACGACATTTTAGGTGACATATTAAATTTGGTGATTGTGGTACCATCAGAAGAGACACAATGAATGAAAGAAGGAAAAAGGTACAACTTCAGGAAAAAAAATGTTATTGCATTTCTCGACGAATTATAATGAAAAAACATAACTTCATGGAAAAAAATCTGTCTGCATGTCTGTAGTATCGCGATAGCAGTCACAGTTTTTGAAATAAAGCTTTCAAATTTGGTACACATGTTCTAAAGGCCAAAGACAATGATAAATTCGATGATGAGCAAAATTGGCCAGCTGAAAGGGGGGCCCACGGGACCCAAACTTTTTTGTATTTGCATTACAAAAAACTTGATGAAAGATTATAAATCATGTCTACTATAGCAAGCCAATAAAATATATTTTCCAATTACTTAAATAAATGTAAACTTAAATTTTTTATACATTTGACCTCATAAAATGGGGTTAGGATAAATTTAACAGTTTGACATTTGAAATGTCTAATTTAGTTAAAAAACTGTCAGTGTCAATGAGAAGAACTTATTAGAATATATGATGTGAATTATTATTGACAATATCGAATGACGCTGATAATTAATTATTTGAAAATTGTAATGAAACATTTCAAGGTATTAATATTTAATTAAGGTAAGTGAAGAATTAAATAGATCGAATTTTTACATCAGGATGATATATACTGGTATAACAAAGTTATGTGTGGCCACATCAGATATTTTCTTTTTTGTAATTTGTATGTAAAATCCAATATGTTTTAAAATGATAAGTTTTGCATATTATAATAATAATAAATGAATTTATTGTGAAAAAGTATATTTTTACACAAATGATAGTGAGATCAACAGAGTTCATTTTCATCTCACCCCACCCTATATTACAAGCATACTGAAAAATTATAAGTTTAGGTATAAATAGGATACATTGTTAGCATAAGGTTAGTTTTAATCATCTCCAGATGATGCCAACTTGGTGGACGAAACGCACGTCAAGTGTATTATATGGTGTTTTGAAATTTTATGGAAAACTACGTCAATGTTATCTTCACGTCAAAGGTTCCAACCTACCTCAGAACAACTTTTACTGAGTAATATCAATCTCTGTGGAAATAACGATAAAAAGGACTAAGGGGCCGATTTTCCAGAGAGGTAAGTGTACTGATTTACCAACCTTTCGTATGGCTAGATTTTGGATTGATTTCAAAATTTTTACCGTAGTTTTAGGTGCTAATCATGTGTGTAAAGAGTAAGTATATTCATCACTGCTCAGCGAAACTCTGTACGGGATTAGATATTCCAATGGGTCAATATGAAGAAGGAATAGAGTTCTGAATATTATCATTGTGCATATTTATTTAAGCATAGCAGCTACCCGTATTTGTCATTATTTAGATGAGGAAGTTTTTTAAAATTTATCCGTATCTTTCTCGTTGGAACAATTTAACAATGCGAATTAATATTCTGCTAGTTTACGTCCATAGCCAAGTACTTTGTAAATATTTTATTTAGGATGTTCGTTAACAGCACTAATTAAGCTATTTCACACTAGAGAAAGTCCATCGAAAAATTTTACAATTGGGTGGAAACTCATCAAAAAATGCGATAAATTAATTCGAATTATACACACTGCACTGATTCTATTGCTAAAAAGTTCGATCCTATAAACTTTTAATTTTCATTAGTTCGTTTCCCACTGCTCCATTTTATGGGATAACTCTGTTAGCAAAGATACATCAATTCCATATGATTACAAGCCAAATTTATTTTCATAAACGTAAAATATATAGTGGAATGAAAAATAATAACTGAAATTTTTTTTTGCTAATTATTATTTACTAACTTTTACAAATCTTATCACAGATAAGTATAACATATATCTTTTTAAACAATTATTTTCCCGGCTGTTTGCCAAAACGCTGAAACTTGAATTACAAAAAAGATAATATGCACATTATGTTCAGTACGACTGACTCAATAATGTTGTTCTTAATTTCAACTATATTCTGTCTAGTAAAACCAAAAATAAATAATACAAAAGGTACTCACCAGTTGAACACTCACTTTAAAAACTTTAAAATATCTACCGACACGTGTTTCTGCTTGCGGAGCTTCATTAGGGTAGCCAGCTTATTTAAAGAATCCAAAAGCAACTAAACTTGTAAACCTTAATGTAATAAACATTAATGGCTTCAGAGAACAGAATAATTGAAATTATATAGTGGAAATTCCCCTTAGGTGAGAATAATTTAAAAACAAATTAAGTTCCTCTTCTTGGTAAAAGTTTAAAATATAGAGTGGAATGAAAAATAATAACTGAATTTTTTTGCTAATTATTATTTACCTACTGACTTTTACGAATCTTATCACAGATGAGTATAACATATATCTTTTTTAAACAATTATTTTCCCGGCTATTTGCCAAAATGCTGAAACTTGAATACAAAAAAGACAATATGCACATTATGTTAGTACGATGATCAATAATGTTGTTTTTAATTTCAACTATTCTATCTAGTAAAACCAAAAATAAATAATACAAAAGGTACTCACCAATTGAATACTCACTTTAAAAACTTTAAAATATCTACCGACACGTGTTTCTGCTTGCGGTAGCCAGCTCATTTAAAGAATGGTGAGTACCTTTTGTATTATTTATTTTTGGTTTCACTAGACAGAGTAGTTGAAATTAAAAACAACATTATTGAGTCAGTCGTACTGAACATATGCATATTATCTTTTTTGTAATCCAAGTTTCAGCGTTTGTAATAGCCGGGAAAATAATTGTTTAAAAAGATATATGTTATACTTATCTGTGATAAGATTTGTAAAAGTTAGTAAATAATAATTAGCAAAAAAAAATTTCAGTTATTATTTTTCATTCCACTCTATATTTTAAACTTTTATCAAGAGGAACTTAATTTGTTCGTAAAACATATAGTTTAATTTGATCTATACATAAAGAAGAAAATGTATCCAGTAATATATAAATCTGGAATATTATTATTAATTACTATCCCTGAGCTGGGCATAAATTTGTTCATACAGAGACGTCACACTACAACGCATTTATTTATCAGAGTTGATATTTTACAATTATAGTTTACTTAAAATGTAGTTTTCATAAAAGAGAATTATGAAATATCAAGTACTAATTAAACGTAATGATAATTCACTGCAAGAAGGAGATCCAAATATTTCAGGGAAAAATTGTATGTCATATTGGAACCTAATGCATTAGAAAGATGATTTTGTGCAGTATCTCTATTTATAACTGATTGGACTCGAAGAAACATTTTTATAGACAACTGTAAAAGTTCTGAACAGAAAATTTTTAAAATACTACTGCATTTAAATGCGTTTTTGCAGAAAGGGATTAAGTACACAAAACGTAGTTTTGAGAAGATTCGAAACAACTTTCCAAAATTTTCGTATAGTAATGGCAGCCATTACTATAAACGCATTCAAACTTTGTAAAGACTTCGAAATTGTTAATTCTACTGGAAGAAAATGTACCAATATCAGAAAAAACGAAATAAAAGTAATAATCTACTGGATAACCATGCACTGTTATTTTAAAATAAAGCTGGAACTATTATAATTATATAAAAACTTTTTTGGATATTATGTATTTTGTATTTTAATAAATTTTCTGAGGATGGAGAAGATCTTCTCCGAAACGTAAAATAATATTTTTTTCTCTAATAACCTATAACAACCATAAAACTCAAGAAAACAGAAGAGTAATCTTCAACCTATATTCAATTTCATGGTTAAGAAACATATAATTCTTAACTCCACTGACATTTATAATGCAAACTCTTTTAATAACCCTTCCATAAATATTGCTGCTAATATTGTAAAAAATTTGCCAAAAACCAAAAACCCTTCTCTGATTATATTGAAACCATTAACCATAACAAAAATTTTTAATTTAAAAGAAGTCTAATATAACGAGATTAAAGACACAATAAACGATCTAAAAAATTGCAAAAGCAAACCAGTAATTAATCAATATGTCACATACAACATTGTTCCAGTAGCTCTGAAACTAACAGAAGTTTAACCCTTATTTAAAAAAGGAGACAAGGGTGACGTAACGTCTCGAATTATAATATACATTTTCGAATAAATACTAAAATCTGTCAGTTCTTTGAACAAAAGTGTCTTTTCCACGCTTCTCAATATGCTTTTCAACAACCAATCCACAACTTTAGCTAGTGACAAATTGTGATAACAATTTTAAATTAAAATGGTTTCACTTATAGCTCAATTTATGATGTCACAAAAGCATTTGACTAATCATAATGCCTTAATAGAAAAGCTCAGTTATTACAATTTTGATGTGAACAGTATGGATTTAATAAAATCTTATCTTTCTGATGTAGAGCAATATGTTTCTTATAACAGGAATACATCTGATAAATCACCAGTCAAACACGAAGTACTCCAAGAATCAGTCCTGGGTCCGATACTCTTTGCTGTGCATATCAACGACTTAGCCAACTGTGATAAAAAATCAAAAATAATGCTTTTTGCGGACGATACACGGTCTTGAACAGCGACAGACAAATAGTTCCGTTAGTAGAAAATGTTGCAATCACCCAAACAACATTAAGCAATGGTCTCTTGCAAATAGCTTAAACCTAAATGTACGTAAAACACAAACCATTACATTTTCTAACGATATTAGATCTAAAGAAACCATCCGAGTTAAATTTCTTGGTGTAGATCTGGATCCAGTTTTAACACATTGCACAAAAACTATCCAAAAAAAATTTTCTTATACGTAATCTGTCCAAGTCTTTTTCAGACAAAATCTTAAGTACTGCTTACTACGGGCTTTTCATGCCAATATGACATTTCCAATACTTATTGGGTACATGCTTCTCGCGGTACTAAAATCTTTAGTCTCCAGCGCAAATGCAATAGGATCATAGCATAGCTTGGATATAGAGACGAACAAGTTTGGAATATGGCACATTCCTCACGAGTGCAAAGTTTGTCACCCTTGATGAAAGGCGTGGGGGATGGTCCACGAGTGTGTTTTAGCTATTCCAAACTTATTACAGACTATACTTTTTCTATGACTATAAATTATTTAGGTCATTAAATTTTAATAATAATTGTGAATAGTAAAAAAAGTCAATTAACATTTCAAATGTTATAAATGTAATGACTCCGAAATTGATAAGCCTGAAGAAATTTTAAATGTATTTGCCGATTACTTTAACAAATCATATGGACCTCATAACAATTCGCTTAGAAATACATTAGATAGCGGGTCTTTAAAAAAGACGACAAATCTGATATTGCAAACTTTTTTGCAAGTTCTATAATTTGCAACTTTGCCAAAGTTCTTAAAATTCTTTTACATGGTGGCATTTACACTAACCTTAGTATACAAATTTCAATTCACCAACACGGCTTTATGATGGTGCGTTTCACAATGACAAACTTACTCTGCGTTACACAATACTTGTCTGAATCCTTAGATGACCAATCTCAACTATGCCAAAACATTGAACTGCTATATTTCACAGATATTTTACGTACAATGCAGTAACCCTTTATAATTAATTCTGTGGAGAAAGAATTGAAGTCGTTATCTACTGAATTAGTTAAAAAATCTTTCAGAGCTCTTTTTCTAAATTATTAATCTACTTTTTTCTTTTTTAAATTTTTACCAAAAAAGGATACCTAATTTGTTTTAAATTATTCTGACCTCACGGGTAATTTCTACTATATAATTTTAATTATTCTGTTCTCTGAAGCCATTAATATTTATTACATTAGGTTTTACTAAAATTCGTAGTAACTTTTGAGGCTTTCAAATGGGCCACCCTGATGACGCAAAGATGCAGAAATACGTGTTGGTGGATGTTTTAAAATTTTGAAGTGATTGTTTAACTGGTGAGTACTTTTGTTTTATTTATTTTTGATTTTACCGAACAAAGTAGTTAGAATTAAAAATAACATTATTGAGTCAGTCGTGCTGAACATAATGAGCATATTATCTTATTTATAATCCAAGTTTCAGCGTTTTGGCAAATAGCCGGGAAAATAACTGTTTAAATAAATATATGTTATACTTGTCTGTAATCAGTTTTTGTAAAAGTTAGAAAATAATAATTAGCAAAACTTTTTTAGCTTTATTATATTTCATTTCATTCCATATTTTAAAATTTTACCTTGAAAAGGATACCTAATTTGTTTTATATTATTAATTAGTCAACATCCCAGATTTTGTTTAACAGCCGATATATGTCGCTACTAGTACTAATTCTATATCAAATGTTACAATTCGAATAATAAGTCGAAAAGTAGTTTTTTTTGTAATAAAAAAATTATCAGAATGCTTATATTCTAAAATAGTCACACAAAACCATTTTATTAAACTGAAAATTCCTACCCTACCATGTCTTTGCTCTGGAATGTCTAATCTATATCAAAGTAAACATCGATAAGTTCTCCACACACTCCCAGAATCATGCACAGCAAACCAGATGTAGAAACAACATACGTCTAACAAGATCCAGAGATGGCACACTATTGTATAAAATTTTTCAATAAACAGCCCCACAGGGACTTTATCCCTGAATTCCAGAGCCTTCAAATCTAAAATAAAAAAAAAATATTTAAAAATAAAGGCCGTCTAGTATGTGCCGGATACTGTTTATATACTTTAACTTGTACTTCGTGCTAGTTTTTAAGTTTTACCCAATTAACATATTACTTCTACAAGTATTGTTAAAGAAGTGTTTTTGACAGTTAAAACTTTTCTTGCGACTGTGAGGGTTTTTAACTTCTGTTAGATTTATGAATGTCAGCCACAAAACAACTCTTAAATGACCTTCAGAAGTATCTGTTAATTTCTAAAATAACGGTGTTATATCAGTTAGCACTTTTTAAAAGGTTGAATATTACCTCATAGACTTCACAATGAATACTTTTTTTTATACATTATTTATAGTGGTATACAGTATATAGTATGCATTATTATAGTTTTTAGTTCCCATACACTTTGCAATGTGATATAATACTTATACAAAGTGCAGGTGTCAGCCTTTCACACTTAACTTCTTTTACTATTGTGATATTTCCAATAGATTTTAAGAGCTTTGTGGTACTGAAATTTATCAACGCAGACCAGTTCATGGTAAAATATTGACATTGTAGCTCGAAAAAACAAGCGCATCCCCAAAATGATGTTTTTGGAAAAAAAAATCTAATTCTTTCTTGGATAGACAAATTTAAGTGGTTCACCTGTCAACACATAAGTGATTACTTGATTAGTAGTTTTAAACTTAAAGTAGCATAATTATATTGATCAAAATCCCATTTTTATTCACTTAATTCTTCTCAACATCACAATGGCGGCGATAGTACGTACGTTCGTCCTCGAGCTGGACTTAAAAAAATGGCGGAGTTGTGTAAAGCAGCCTCGGCTGTTCTGGAGAATTCTAAAATAGATAGGCATAAGAACTGTTCATGGAACGTATATAAATTCTCTTCAAGACGTTATTTTCCGATGTTAGATGACCAAAAAAAAGACTAAATATAAAGTTTACAAAAGACATTACTTTGAGGTTTATGAAACTAATGTAACCTAGTCTTGTTCATAGAGTAATAAATACAATTTATAGATATTTTTTTGCACCGTTAATTCTACGATTTTTGTGTTACTTATAAATATCCCATCAATTTTTAAATTTTTTTTGAAACAATAAAATTTCTTTTTGTAACTTCTGGCAGCGCTCGATAAAACTTTTCATAAGTACTCTGATTTATGCAAATTATATTAATTAGTTTTTACTTCCTCACCCCTCAAAATGAGGAAGTTATGTATTCCTGAAAAAATTTTGAAAATTTGTATTGCATTTCTGGACAAATCTCGACGAATTATGACGATACACAAAATTTCAGACAGAAAAAATTTTCTGTCTGTGTGTCTGTCTGTCTGGTTCGCGATAGCAGCTACAGTTTTTGAGATAAAGCTTTCAAATTTGGTATACACATTCTAGAGGTCAAGAAAGAGATTGAGTTCTTTGATGAGCAAAATCGGTCCCAATGTCTAAAAAAATATGACATTCCACCAATGTTACTTTTTGAAACATCAAAGTGTGACTTTTGAAACGTCAAAAAATGTGACTTTTTTGAAACGTCAAAAAATGTGCCTTTTTTAATCGTCAAAAATTACTTTTATTATAAACTCCACCACACGTCGAGTTTTACTACGATGAGGAAGTTCTGATCCCCAAGTAATTGGCGGCGGTTTTTAAACCTCGACAGAATGTCCTTTGTAAACTATATCTTTAGCCTTTTGGCCATCTGACACCGAGAAATAACGTCTTGAAGAGAATTTATATACGTTTACATAAATAGTTCTTATGCCGATTTATTTTAGAATTCTCCAGAACGTTTGTAACCTCGTATGCTTACTATGTAGAATTAATGTAATTTACATATTTAAAATTTTTATTCAAATTTCTTTATACCTACTCAACTTTATTTTCCCTTGCACGCTCGCTCCCACAGAAGCTATTCCGTCTGACTTGTGTAAACACTTGTTTGTGATGATAACATCAATACTATTAATTATTATTCTTAACTCCTTGCATGTTGGTATATTCCTTTGTTATTACTATACGAAGTTTTGCTCAATTTCCATACAATTTGCAGAACATTAGATTGTATTTACCTTAGAGTTTTTACCTACCACTGAAGAATCCCCTGGAAACAACTTGGAAAGTGACGACAGTGTATATTTTATGTTAATTTTCTTATTTACTCCCGATTGCGAATAAAACTTTGTGCATTCATATATTCGTAAACTTTCACAAAACTGCTTTCTGCGTAAAGACAGGGTGAGGGGTTATTAAAACAACAACGAAATTGGGTTTTCATTACGATTCAGTTTGTGTAAAAGTTTAATAACGCTGAACTCCCCATATCATGAGACAATAGGTCGCCCTCTAAACTTCAGCAAACGCGAGGTTATTAAAAACAGACGACGAGAGTGTATGACTAAAAAAAGCTAGTTTTGAATAGGTGTTCGAACTCTGAACAACTCTTTATGTGGTGTTTAGGGGTAGTGAGTGCAACAGCACCAGAACAATAGAAAAGTAGCAGAATTTTTTCCATTCAAGCTTGCAAGTACATTGCATGAATAGTACTTTGGAAATGCTGTCGTGGTAATTTTCATTTAATGCGTGCTTTTTTTGCTATTACAGCGGAAACAATATTATGTTTGATTGGAAATAAGACAAATGGAATTTGAAATTTGTTAAACTCTAAGGGAATTATTTTTAAAATACGAGGGGCATATGTTTTTCTTAATTTTACGAAAGAAGAGGTCAGTTTCCAAGTAATAACTTTTAAAATATACATAATTTTATGCAGAATTTCAATGGTATCTGAGCGTGATGGATGATAACAAATGGTACGTGTAATAACTTTGAAATTTTAAAAAATGAGAAAGAATCGTGATATTTTCTTAAAAATGTTGTCAATATATTCTAAAGTCATTCAAGTAGTCTCCTGAAATTTTAGTACTTTACGTTAGGTAAAGAAAGACGAGGCCCTACAGTTTATTGTGGAGTCCGAATCACATCTTTGTCCGAAAGAAATTACAAATTAAATTTCTTCACTTGGATGAAATCGAACCATCGACCTTCAATACCGAGTAATTAGCTATAGAGCTTTATCCATTCGGTTACTATATCGTAATCGAAGAATAAAATCCATAATGTTACTGTTCGATAAAAAAATATCCCTACTGTGGCATATAAAAAAAATATATCCCAATATTACCTTAGCTCTAAACATAAACGAAGAAAAAATTGATCAACCGTTAACTGGTTTAAAAAAGTAGTTTTTTTTGTACCAATTAATAACTTAGTGCCAAGCTGTTCGAAAAATTGTCGGTGTGAGCATAATCTTACCTACTGTATCTGAGTATTGGAGACAACTGTTTATATACCAATAGACATTAAAAATGCAAACTGTACAGAAGTAGTCCATGCTAGTTGGTATTTTTAACAATTATATTAAAATACTTGGAAAGTCACGATTTATCTTTTCTCGTCTTCTCTAAGGCGTTATATACTTACTCGATGATCATCGTCTAAAATCAAAAAATATAGGTGTAAATTAAGTAAATGTTTTTGTTTATATATTGTTTATTTAGAAGTATATATTTTAACATGTAATTTCTGGTGTACGACAAAGCTCAATATTGGTGGTTATTTTTTAACACGCTTTTATTAGCTTCACTTGTATGTTTGCTTGTTTGTTTGTATGTTTGTTTGTAACCGACTCTTTGGACTCGATTTTAACCCACTTTAAACGGACAGATTTAATTGAAACTTTGTACACTTATTAAGAACCGGTAACAATACAATAATTTGATAAGTTTATATCATTATCCTGTTCAGGATCGCCAATCCTTTCCTCACGTATCCCTGCGTGAAAGCAAAGGCTTAATATGTCAGTAGATTCCATAATTGTTAATTAGCCCGGTGGTCGAGTGGGTTAAGGCACTAGACGCGAAACGACAGACTCATCCGGCGTGAGTTCGAACCTCACGGCTGAAATAAAATTTTTTTTTTTTTTTCAGAAATATCTGTTGGATCGTAATATGTTATAATATCAGCATCAATAAGCAATATAAATATAGTTTAAAACAACTAAAAAACACGCTTTCATAGCACATCAAACTAAAAAAGTTAAAAATAAATATAGTTTAAAAAAACTAAAAAACACGCTTTTAAAGCACATCAAACTAAAAAGTGAAAAATAATTATTAATATAAACTGAAAATAATAATGAACGAAAAATACTAGTATTATTGTGAAAAAAGCGTGGGGTGCTCGATATACGAAAAATATTGCACAAAGCACCCCACGCTTTTTTCACAATAATACTAGTATTTTTCGTTCATTATTATTTTCAGTTTATATTAATAATTATTTTTCACTTTTAAGTTTGATGTGCTTTAAAAGCGTGTTTTTTAGTTTTTTTAAACTATATTTATATTTATCATTTACTCTGCTCATATAGTAGGTTTACCTGAACGTAAGACACAGTCTCACGTATACAAATTTACAGTCACAAGTATGTACCTTAAAGATATAAATTTGTTTTTATGGTGGATAAATTTAATAGAACTTACCCTTAGTAATCTAAGATTATTATCTTTTGTATCTGAACTTTAAATTTAAACTCAAACATATCCATTTGTCACCAGTTCTACAAAATAAAAAAATTATTAATAATATCAGACAATTTTTATATGGCGTAAACTTTTTTCTTATTTATTATAGTTCATTAGTGTTAGCATATTCAACTAAATATATTTCATCATCGGTATTTATTTGTGGTATTTTTTTATTGTTTTATCGCCCTTTCTGTGGGTATTATATTCATTTTATTTTAAAAAATATAATATGTTTTAAAATAAACACTTGTAAAATAAGATATATTCTGATCTCATTTATTCATTTTCTCAGTCATTAATTGATTTTGTATTTTGTGATTTTTGACATATGTTCAAGCCCTTTTGGTATGATACTAATACTGAAATAGTTTACACAGACAAAATCACTGTTACTAAACTCAACACATTTCGTTAATAAAGTTGATATCACCTGTAGACGATTATACCACAGTTTTTCAGGCCCATAAAATGGCATATACCTTGGCTTGGAACACGCTTGGATATTTCTAGAGGCACCGAAATACGAAACTGATTTGTATCCATGTATACCATGCCAGACATCCATGATTCAGTAAATGTGTTAATGTGCTCCCAATCACCATTACAACTAGAGAACATGACTGTATGGAATAGTAAATAGGTACATTGTAAGGGTCATCTTCCGAATGGCGAAGACCTAGTCTCGTACCGGTAGAGCTAGATCCTTTGTATGCCTCTGGTCTTGACCTGTCATATTCCACATTCCATTCTTCAGCAATCTGTTAGTTGCTTTCCTGGCTTCGAGTTCCACTTCACTTGCAATGATGTGAAGACAAGAATGGCTTTCATTGCAACTGTTGAAATTGCCCTCATTACTCTTATCTTTAAATTGACAAATTTTGATACAAACGGGGCCTGATTGTGGAGCGCTCCAACGAGCAAATGATAAGAGGGGTCTACATCCAACACAATTTTATGCCGAAGAACAGGTATAACAAATGCAATAACAAGTATGCCGACACTGGAGTGAAATTAGGCTAGAACATATCACCAGAACAATATACAACAGATGGACGAAATGTATCCTAGAATGGAGACCAAGACAAGAAGCTTATCGAAACAGATAGCGGCCCACAACTAGGTGGTCAGATGATTTAAAGTGAATCCAAAACAACTGAATCCAATCAGTACAAGACGAAAACTTGTGGCAGCAACAACGGGAGGCTAATATCCAGCAGTGGACTGTTTTAACTGATTGATGATGATGATGTTGTTACGTCCAAAGGATAGTGTTTTGGCTCATACCCCACTTCGATCCGAAAATATGTTTAACATTTATAAAAATGCGCCAGCTTTCTTTGTTTGAATTTTCATATGGTACATTCCCGACAGTTTAGAATCTAGAGTTACGTCCATATATCTCACTGTACGTACCAGAGTGTCGTAGCCATAAGAGAACAAGTCTGAAAGTCTCGTACTTTTCCTCTTTTAATGAATAGTATTAGCTCTGTCTTGCAGCCTTTCAATGAGATTGTGTATATATTCCTTATCCATATTGTTCCAAATCACATCCAATTTATTTTGAAGTCCATTCAATTTTCTACATGCAATCTGATCTTACTGAATTGCCCATAGTAAATGATCCCATACATACTCTATTGGATTAATATCTGGGTTATGAGCTGGCTAATTCATTATAGTGACATTAACTTCATCTAGATACTCGATCACTATTATGGCCGCATGTGGCCGTGCATTGTCGTGCATTAGTATAAAATTGTCACCTATGAAAGGGCCATATAATGCCTTATAACTCTAGAAATGGTATTCTCTTGAACACCAATTACATTAGCCACGTACCTTTGACTTCGCCCATCTTCAATCAGGGAAATTGCTCATATGTTCTCTTCATTAGTTAAATGACCTGTTATATGATGTTGAGCATTCATTATGCTATGATTTAGCACACAGTTTTAATTTACGAAAAGATCACAGTAGAAAGTATAGAAATCTGTCGCAACAATTGACACAACACAAACTGACATTTTGTAAACTGATTTTGTTACTTTTAGTGTTTTATTTTCCATGCATTGCCCGCTACTTATTTCAAGCATGCATAAAAGCCAATAAAAACATGTTTGCTAAAAAACTGCGTATCTCCTCTAATAACAAAGATAATTTAATCGAACAGTCGAATTTAACACTAGAATAACATTTCCCTAGGGATACATGTTCTGTTACAAGCTAATAAGGATATTATGATAAGATTTGTATATGTAATGTGGGATATTTTTTTAACACAAATTTCTGAAAAATATGTTTTATTTTATTTTACAGTAAAGTTAAACTTTAACAAAGGCTTATATCAAATCAGTCTGCTATTAACTATTATTATATATTCACTATTAACGCCGAAACAAAATTTTATATAATATCCAAATCTACATCAGGAAGATCCAGAAGTAATTCTTCAGGAACAGGTGAGGGAACATGCCTATTTTCTTCCTCCATTCCATCTCCCATTTCAAATTGCTTTTGAAGATATTCCATTATATCTAGCAATGATTCCTCAGATTCATGTACGAGGACTGGCACTGGTTCTTGTGGCAATAGTTCGGTTTTATATTCAGTAACAGATCTTGCTCTCAAATTGGAACAATACCCCTTGGATTACTTCTGTCTTCAACATCTGGATTTGCTCGATTTAATTCTAATTCTTCCGCGCCCACATAATCGAAAGCTGGATCTCGCATATTTATGTAATAACCGTGTAACATATACTTAGCATCGAAGGTAAAGCATCCAGCACCTTTCGGCAGATTTTTTAGAAATTTGCCGTGAAAGCGGTAATAAGGATAATTTAAAATACCTGGTCCTTCCATTCTGCCATCCTTCCAAGTGCCATAATGGGTCACGTTTACTGCTTTATAAGTGTATGTCCCGAGTCCATAGCGCCATCCTTTATACCAACAGCCTTCGTAGGTGTCACCATTAATATAATTATAAGTACCTTGTCCGTGTTTCAAATCTTTTTTCCAGTCTCCAACGTAGCGCGTTCCATCTGGGTACAGAAACTCACCCTTACCGTGTTTCAAGCCCTTTCTCCAAGAACCAGTATATCGTGCGCCGTTTTTAAAGCAGTACATTCCCTTACCATGTCTTTTCCCGTGACGATATTCGCCCTCGTAGATATCACCATTTGGTAATAGTGCACTACCAAACCCATGCCTGTCTAATTGATCGTCTCTGCCACCTTCGTATTCTCCATAAGGATAAATCTCTTTGCCTTCTCCACCACCTTCTCCAGCACCTTCTTCCTCATCCTCGTCCGACATTTTTATAATATAATAGTTATGACGTTTAGTTGTCAATAATAACATACAGTGGTGATAGTTAACAAACAAAATTAATTTACATCATGTCACACACAGTTAAGTACTAGATCAGGCAACTTATACTACATTACTGGTCCGTTTTTCCTGCAGAAAATAATCCGGTTTCACATTTCTATTGAGAAAAACAGCATTTGAATTAGATATATATACCTGTAAAGATGCGCCTAACTGGTCGCATTTGGGGTTACATATATATATATATATATATATATATATATATATATATATATATATATATATATATATATATATATATATATATATATATATATATATATATATATATATATATATATATATATATATATATATATATATATATATATATATATATATATATATATATATATATATATATATATATATATATATATATATATATATATATATATATATATAATAATAATAATAATTTGCGTTGAACGGCAATAAGGTTTTTTCACGTGAAATAAACAACATTTTTATTACAAAATTAAAAATCAATGTACAACACAGAAATAACGTACTTAATAGCTAAAAGAGTAACTGTTCAAAATGACCTCCTTGAGCACGAATACACGCCTCACAACGACGAATAACTGAATTATTAATTTCAGCCATGTCACCATTGTTTGTGATATAAGCTATACTATTATTGATCCTTTCCATCAAGTGCTGAATATTATTTATTTCCTCAAAATAAACTAACTGCTTCATATGCCCCTAGAAATAAAAATCTAGAAGTTTGAGATGGGGAGAGCAAAGAGGCCATAAAACAGGACCACAGTTACCAATCCAGTTATTTCCAAAATTCCGATTCAACCATTCATTCACATGTCTTATTGCCATTCAACGCAAATTATTCAAAAACGGCTGGTGTGACAGAAATTTTGAAAAGTACTTTTTTTCTGAGTCATTGCATGGGAAATAATGTTATTTAAAAGTTTTGCTTCGGAAGTGACGTCAAAAAAAGTTTGGGGTAAGTTGTTAATTAGGAAATTTGTAATTTTATGCGCCTACATCGGGGCCGTAATGTAAGAAAATTTAATTTTTTTAATCACCACCATATCGGACTTATAATCGAAAAATTGGTATTCATCAACCCCGTTTAAGGGGTTGATGAATATATATATATATATATATATATATATATATATATATATATATATATATATATATATATATATATATATATATATATATATATATATATATACTTCCGTCCTGCTTCTTCTTGACCAGTACGTCGAGAAATGGTAGCTGACTGTCAGTCTCTACCTCCATGGTGAACTTAATTTTGTCGTGAATACTATTCAGATGTTCTAAGAAGTTAGTGAGATTCTCTCTTCCATGAGTCCAAATCACAAATGTGTCGTCGACGTACCTTAGCCATAGGCTTGGTTTTAATGGTGCAGATTGTAGTGCTCGAGTTTCTAAATCCTCCATAAAGAGATTGGCAATAACTGGAGATAGGGGGAGCCCATCTCGGGGCCTATCACCTACGCGGGGAGTATACCCGGAAAACGAATTTAACATAATATATATATTATATATATATATATATATATATATATATATATATATATATATATATATATATATATATATATATATATATATATATATATATATATATATACAGGGTGATCTACCACGAGTGTGCCAAACTTCAGAGGCTGGTAATTTATCAAAAAATAAATGAACTTTCATTAATCAACATATGTCCTAAAACGCATAATAAGGGAGCTACAACCCCTTGAAGGGGTTGATGAATATCAATTTTTCGATTATAAGTCCAATATGGTGGTGATTAAAGAAATGAAATTTTCATGCATTACGGCCCCGATGTAGGCGCATAAAAGTACAAATTTCGTAATTAACAGCTTGCTTTATTGAGGTAGTTTTGAGGGTAAGGGGTAGTTTTTTACCCCTAAACTTTTTTTGACATCACTTCCGAAGCAAAACTTTTAAATAACATTATTTCCCATGCAATAACTCAGAAAAATGTATTTTTCAAAATTTCTGTCACACCAGCCGTTTTTGAATAATTTGCGTTGAACGGCAATAAGGTTTTTCACGTGAAATAAACAAAATTTTTATTACAAAATTAAAAATCAATGTACAACACAGAAATAACGTACTTAATAGCTAAAAGAGTAACTATTCAAAATGACCTCCTTGAGCACGAATACACGCCTCACAACGACGAATAACTGAATTATTAATTAATTTTTATATATATATATATATATATATATATATATATATATATATATATATATATATATATATATATATATATATATATATATATATATATATATATATATATATATATATATATATATATATATATATTTAAAAAAAAACTGGTAGACGTAGTGGACGACTAGTTAAAAAACAAACAGCTTATTTTTTATTAATGAGGATGCGGTCCAAATTTTGTTGGGTTAATAAAGAATACTCTTTTCTACTTTGCCAAGCTTTCGAAAATATTTTATTTTCTTTCTCAAGACTACAAAAGAAGATAAAAAGGGTTCATAGTTACATGTAAAAAAAATTATAAAAAAACATTTTTTTACCTTATGCCAGTAAGTTGAGGTTATAAGTTAAAACTAACATCACGTTACACATTAAAATTTCACTATGCAATGTTGACATCTACTTTATGTTATTTAATACATTTTAATTGCTGCATAATGACCAAGTTAATCGAATAATCAGTATGGGGATTCAACCCCATAGTGGATGTGCTCCACTACTCTAGTACATGTCAACTGATAATTGGTTCAAATGCAAATTACTCTACACCACAAGTATTTCATACCAACTCACCAAACAATCCAACCAAAATATAACTAAAAACCGCGGGCATTTTCAAAATCCTACAATTTATGAGAAATTTGAATTTAATCAATTTTTCCTTCAGACAGGTGTGCTTGAACTCGGTGGCGTCCAGTCACGTGGCTAGAAAACCTCCTATATTGTCACTAAGTTATCTAGTTCCTGAGAATACTCCCCCGAATAGAAACAACCCTCTATCTGATTTAGTTTGTGAATTTGCCATGTAAACTTGGCCAGTTTTTTTCCCCTTAGGATCGGTGCTACGGTCTTCGAATCGAACGTATTGTAAAGGACCACCCCCATTGATTGTCACAGGATTAATTCCCAGCAATACGTTGAAACCAAGACTGAAGCAACGAACCGAAATGGAAAAAAACTGTCCGTAACTTTATTTATTTAACTAAATGGTGAAGCCTTCGTTGTTGGAAATAAATCCAAAAGGTGTATTCAACCCCCTATATTTGTCACTGGGTCTTTTTTGCCCCTTGCTTACTCCCCTCAACGTGTCTTTCACCTTTTGTTTTCTTTCAAACACAGAAACACAATATATTACACTTCCTCTTCCCTCTGTGTCTAGTTAAAAGAATGTAAAATAGAATTTTCTTCCTCATTTTGTTGTTCGTTAGGTTAGTTTTCTCTGAGCTCGGTATCACGGCTCCTGACCAAACGTCCTGTTGGAATTACACCCCCCAATGATTGTCACAAGGTTAATTTCCAACATCACGTCGAGTGGTAAGGACAGCAACACCGGATTCAGCGAAACCTATCCATATTTTTTATTCAGTTTTTAATTGATAAATTGAGTTAAGACCAAGAAGAGAAATATACTATACTTTTTCCTGTGGAAACAGTTCCGAAAAAGTATCACAATTGCCTATAAGAGGCAAGGTTGGATTACAGTAGGAATTCCACCCTGAGTAGTGAATTGTCACTGATCCTCCACTAAGAGTAACACTCCACTGCACCACCCTAAGTTAACAAAAATTAAAAAATGTTTTAAATTTATTAGTAAATTGTCAAAATTAAATGATTAACCATTTTTTTGTTCTCCCTCCCCTATTCGTTTCATCATTGTGGAACCCAAGTCTCCAGACAGGAGTACAGTCAAGGATGATCCCCCCTATTTTATGTCACTGAGTTCATCCCAGACAACAAACCTACCAGGAGCAAACGTCCCACACTGATGGAACCTGATTTGAACCTATGGATTGTTTTTACCCTCTTTGTTTTGTCATCTTGGGACCCAAGTCCTCAAGTGGAAATACAATCAAGGATGACGTCGAAATTCATCCCTGACAACAGACCCACTAGGGACAAACATCCCAAGATGGCAAAACCTAATTTGAAAATGTGGTTTAACTGTTGATGTGAAGCAAATATGAATAAATACTACTTAACTATCTATATCGGTTCTCCTATTCATTGGATTATTTTCCTTGTTAATTTCTACCATTTCAAGGAAAAGTCTTTTTTTCAAATTCGTTTCTACATTTAAGATTTTTGGTTGGTTAAAATTTATCTTATGTCCAGTAGCAATTGAGTGGTCTGCTAGTGCACACGAGAGTTTGCCATTTCTACAATCACTGTTATGAAATGTAATACGTGATTGGAGCGACTGTGAAGTTTGACCTATGTATTTCATTTCGCAGTTGTGACAAGGAATACTATATACAACATTCGATTTTTTCAGAGCATCATCTTTGTGCTTCACTTTAGTATAAATAGTGCTAAGTGGTTTTGCTGTTTTTTGGGCAATTTTTATTGATGGTTCATGTGTGAAAATATTGATAATTTTCGAAGTTAAATCTTTGATGTATGGTAAGGACCCATATCTCACTGTAATATGTTCGTCAATATTATTGTTACTATTATTGTTGTTACTACTTACATGTAGTGTGTTAAAAAGTAACTTCTTCAAAAGTTTTGGTGGGTACGAATTGTCTAACAGTAAATTGTACAAGATTTTCAAATTCTTTTCTACCAGGGAGGGGTGTGAAATTTTTTTAATTCTATTTTTTAACGCCAGCACTAGGTTGATTTTCATTTTCTCATTGTGGTGAGATATGTAATTCATATATCTCCCAGAGCTGGATGGTTTTCTGTACCAATCGAGGATGACAGTGTTATCCTGTCTCCTTATAACATGTGTGTCCAGAAATGGAACTTTGTTGTCTGTTTCTTTTTCAACAGTAAATTGAATGTGTGGGTTGTAGTTGTTAAAATTTCTAGCACCCTGTCAACACTATCCTCTGGTAAAGCACAAATTATGTCGTCTACGTATTTTTTTTAAAAACTCAAACCGGAACGGGAGATCTCTTAGACATTCGTCTAACAGGTCGTCCATAACAAACTGAGCTATTATGGGCGACACTGTTGCGCCCATTGGTGTACCTAAAACTTGTTTGAAGAAGTCACCTTCAAACACACAGTAAGTCGTATCAAAAATAAAACTAACTATTTCTATAAATTTATCATATGTCATATGACAAAAAGTACTTATTGTGTTCCATCTTTTTTGAACACTAGTATAAATTAAGTCTATCGGAATATTAGTGAAAAGTGAAACAACATCAAAACTGACCAGCACGTAACCCACTGGTAATTAGTTTTCTTGAATAAATTCAGAAAATGCAAAGGAATCTTTTATATAGTATTCGTTATCTTTGTCGTACGAATTTGTTAAAATATCTGTTATAAATTTAGCAATTTTACTATTAGGAGCATTAATCGATGAGATAATCGGTCTTAGTGATAAAACAGGTTTGTGAATTTTAGGTAACCCATAAAATTTGGGAGGAACAGAGTTGTATATAGTCATAGACTTTGCCACGTTCTCATCAATTATGTCGTTGTTCTTTAGGTTAGAAACTAATTTATTCGCCTTTTGTTGGTAAGTGGACGTAGGGTCCCTATTCAGTTTTTTATAATATGTAATATCTGACAAAATGTCAGTACTTTTTTCTAAGTAATCAGTTTTTTTCATAATTACAGTTACATTGCCTTTATCGGCTTTAGTTATTACTAATTCTGGGTGGTTTTTTAAAAACTGTTTACTTTTGTTGTATAAATAGTTTAAATAGGATTGTGTATCTTTGTGTTTGTGTACATAATTGGTTAAAATGTTGGTGACTTGTGCACGAAATATGTCTTTTTTGGCATGAGGAAAACCTGAAATTAATGATTCTATGTCTGCCAGTAAATTTGGAACAGATACCTCTTTAATCGAGGGGGGTACACTGAATTTGTGTCCTAATGATAAAAAAGTTTTTATATCACTGGGAATATCAATGTCAGTAAGGTTTTTTAACCAAGTGCCCTTAGTTCTAATTTCATTCTGTGCTTTTTGTTTTAAATTTTTTATCTTGTTGCAATTTTTTGTTTTAACTGTGTGAAATTGTTTGTTATAATTTATTTTCTGTCTATGCTTAAATTCATTCCAAATATTATTTGGTAATATATTTTCAAGTTCTAACGTGAGATTATTTAATGATTGTTCTAAGGCATTGATATTCCTATGTGTTATGTCAATTTCTAAATTAATAATTTTGTTTTTTAACCTATTTTTAAAGGAGTGTACTTCTTTTCCAGTTTTCCCTGTTGTATTGCCCAATATAGTGTCCAATGGTTGTGTAGAGTTGTGTATGTGTGTGGGTGTGATGCCTTGTTTCCTACATTGCAAAAGAAAAATTTTTCTGTTACGTATAGATGCCAGTTTGATATTATATTTTGCCCATTCCTTCATTTTACGTGTTGTGTTGAAGCCAAATCTCGATGTGATACTACGGTAAAACCCCATACCTGTAATTATTTAAAAAAAAAAACTGGTAGACGTAGTGGACGACTAGTTAAAAAACAAACAGCTTATTTTTTATTAATGAGGATGCGGTCCAAATTTTATGGGGTTGAATCCCCATACTGATTATTCGATTAACTTGGTCATTATGCAGCAATTAAAATGTATTAAATAACATAAAGTAGATGTCAACATTGCATAGTGAAATTTTAATGTGTAACGTGATGTTAGTTTTAACTTATAACCTCAACTTACTGGCATAAGGAAAAAAAAATGTTTTTTTATAATTTTTTTACATGTAACTATGAACCCTTTTTATCTTCTTTTGTAGTCTTGAGAAAGAAAATAAAATATTTTCGAAAGCTTGGCAAAGTAGAAAAGAGTATTCTTTATTAACCCAACAAAATTTGGACCGCATCCTCATTAATAAAAAATAAGCTGTTTGTTTTATATATATATATATATTATATATATATATATATATATATATATATATATATATATATATATATATATATATATATATATATATATATATATATATATATATATATATATATATATATATATATATATTTATACAGTTTTTTTTGCCATTTCGATCTGAGCTACATTTCAAAGGTAATAAGATTATTAACAAAAAAGAAAACATATAAGATGCTTTTTATATACCAATGCACATGTAAAAATATTGTTGAAAACCACAATGCACATTTTAATAAATTATATATTGTAATGGTATTTAAAATAATATGGTGTCAACCTCTCTAACTCATTTATCTATCCAGAGCAAACAAAACTGGCAAAATATGTTACAATAATATATTTTTTAAAACGAATATGAACTGATCACGATTAACTTTATGTATAGTTAGGACTACCTACTTTGATATTTCAAATTTGTAACTATTACATTCCTGAAGTGAGATCTTCGTTAATAAATATACCATATATGGTAATAATAATTATCTGATATTATAACATAAACATTTCCCAAACAATTTTTAATTATCATCAAAAAGAACTTAATTTATTATTAAGTTATTAGCAGTAACTGTTCTGTTTCTAGACAAGCTTTCATAATTTGGTAAGTTGTGTACTGTAGATTTTAAAAGTTCTGTGCAGTTGAAAAAATAAAACACGTCTTCGATAGTCTATAGGCTAGAGGTTAATTTTATAACACAAAAAATATAGTTTTAAGATGTAAGTATATATTTGAAAATACAAATACCATAGTCGATTATCACTCAACAATAAGGTAAATATTGGCGGTATGAGAACTGTCGAAAAGTTCTTTTGCATGTTCATACTAAACAACGGAGGTTTTCCTCTGGGTATTTCTGCAGCTTTTGGTACCTGCAAACTTTTGCTTCATTATGCAGACTATTAACAGTAGTTATTCTGCAATTAGTAAAATATACTGCCCTAGAAGCAAATTCTTACTTGCTCATATATTCTAATTATTCTGCAGTTTTTTTGGATCACTTAAGTCGTAATCAAAGTGGGAAAGTCTTTTTTTAGATTTGGGTGCACTCGCATTACCATAATATATTTTCTTAGATTGTCAAAGGTAAGCTGAAAAATGAACACGTGTAAATAAGGGAACGAATAGGAAAAAAATAACTGCGATAAAAGGGATTCTGCAATAATCCTTCCTCGAATCCGCAGGCCAATTTAGGTAGAAACCTATTCTTATTTTTTTTTAGTTTGTTAGTAGATATGCCATTATATTACTTACCTCGGTAGTTAGAAATTATGCAGGGTGGGCAAATTTCGATGTTTGTCTAGGGCAACTCGGTAACTGTAAGAGATATAAAAAAATTGAAGACACATTCTCGATATCTTTTTTTTGAGACATATTCAGTGGCAAAAACAAAAATTTGCTATCGTCTTTTCAATTTTTCGACAACTTTTACATTCTTTAATCACTTTTTTCTGTATAATACAATGACGTCGAGAAAATTAAAAAAAGGTGCAGTTTATGGCATAAAGTTGTATTGTTTAAATGGGAATCATAGTTGGCTATGATTTAGTTAAAAAAGGAAATTTTTTTCTCTTTCAAACTATATATCATATATGGGGTCGCTTTTGATGTGTAAGTATTTAATAGCGAAAATAATCTTTTATTATATTACTTTTTTTATATTTATTCCAAGTAGGTGTGTGATCTATAACAGTGTTTATCCATTTGTCAGTAAATTGCATATTAATAATTTAGTTTCCGTCATAACTACACCCCATTTATTCGAAAAGTGAAGATGTCTTACGAAAATTACGAGAAATATGCTAGAATGCTTTATTCAAAGTAATAACAATTGTGATATTACATCCGAAATAGACTTAATAAAGCTATTTTTAAGAGGTTAAAAGAAAATCCCATTAATTGTGGGTTCTTCAACAAGCCAAGACCAAAAAATCAGATTTATATCTAATTTTATAATATATTACAATTACAAAATAAAAATCAAATTAAAGTAAACGTTGAAATTGATGTCCGTTATGTTCGATACATAAATTACACCTCTTCATAACACTCTGAACTGCATTATAAATATGAAGATTTGAAATGGAATTCACACAGTCTATAACATTTTGTCTGAGTTCATTTATGTCGGTACTGGTTTTGATGTATAATTTGTCTTTGATGTGGCTCCAAAAGAAAAAAATCCAAAAGCGTTAAGTCAGGTGATCGTGGTGGCCACCTCACTGGTCCGTTACTTCTCATACAGTTGTTTTCAAAATTGGTATTTAATAATTCTGAAATGGTTATGATATTATAAAGTGGTGCACCAACTTGTTGGAAGAACTGATTTATTATCTCAATTAAGGGTAGATTGTCCATAAATTCCTCAATAATTTTGTTTTTTAAGATTTCGTAGTACCGTTGGCCATTAAGATTTTCTTGATATATATGATATGTTAAAACACGATTGCCACGTAGAAGAGCACACCAAACACTGAAACTAAAGCGTACCTGACATTGCACGTCAACAGTACGGTGAGGGTTCATATCAGAAAAATAGTGCTCGTTATTCCTGTTGAAAATTCCTGCACTGCTTATGTAGGCTTCATATGTTTAAACCACATTTCTAGAGAAGAATGGATCTTGTGGACTTTTTTGAAGATACCATATGCAAAACCCCAATCGTCGCTGAAGATCAGTTGGTTGCAGGTGATGTTGTTTCCTTATTGTATAAGGCCTGAATTTGTGTCTTCAAAATACCCAAAGCTCGACGTCTTGAAATCCCAGAATCAGCTTCAATTTGACGACTTGAAATTGAAATATTTGCAACCGCCGTTCCAATTACAGTTATAGAAGTTCCTTCAGCATCTTCATTGTTGTAATTTTTTGGTCTTGGCTTGTCGAAGGACCCACAATTAATGATATTTTCTTTTAACTTCTTAAAAATAGCTTTATTAGGTTGTCTTCTTTCGGATCGTGATTGAAATATATTTCGGATGCAATATCACAATTGTTCTTACTTTAAATAAAGCATTCTAGTATATCATATTTCTCGTAATATTCGCAAGACATCTTCACTTTTACGATTAAATGGGGTGCAATTATGACGAAAACTAAATTATTAATACGCAATTTACTGACAAACGGATAAATACTGTCATAGATGACACACGTCTACTTGGAATAAATATAAAAAACACAAAAGGTAATCTACTAAAAGATTATTTTTGCTCTTAAATACTTACACATTAAAATGGTATATAGTTTGAAAGAGTAAAAGTTTCCTTTTTATCTGAACCATAACCAACTACGATTCCTATTTAAAGAAATACAGCTTTATGCCATGACTCGAAATTGCACCTTTGTTTTTAAATTTTCTCGATGCCACTGTATTATACAGAAAATACCTGAAGAATGGAAGAGTTGTTTTTTCATAACTTAACAAACAACCATATTGACATGTGTCTAAAAGTCGAAAAATCGAACTTTTGTTTATAACTCAAAAACAAAAGGCGATAGCAAATTTTTGTTTTCGCCAATGAATTTGTGTTCAAAAAGAGATCGAGGATGTGTCCTCCATTTTTTTTTGTATCTACAGTTACCGAGTTACCCTATACAAACATCGAAATTTGCCCACCCTGTACACTGTCACGATATTTTCCCGATAACTTATACTCGTAAACACCATTTTTTTAATACCACATGACATTTTCCTTCTGCACTTGTAGCGATTATACAGTTGGTGTATTTATTGATTTAAAAAAAATAAATACACTAGAATACTAAATAAATAATAATAAAATGTACTTCAAAAAAGCGATTAATGTCTGACTATCAATATAAAATTCAAATTTGTTTGTTAGGTCAGCTGTCAGATGTCCGAAGATTGTTGTTTTATGAAACGTTTGTTGTCAAGTTGTCTAATTTTTATTTTATTATTTAATTTTAAATACACTACAAAATAAAAGAATCAATAGAGTTCATTGTCTTTACACAATACCATCAAATTTTTCATCTTTTATGTAATTTTGAATGAATTTCAGTTATTTTATCATTATTAATGTTGCAAAGAAATCTTGCAATGTTATTCCTGCAAATGTGTCCTGCTAACTGACGGGCTATATATGACTTTATACTTTCAATAAACATTAAAATTGTTATGAAAAATAATGGTGTAGCCAGCTATTTAGGAAGGAGAGGGCGTCATAAAAAAAGTTACCGACAAGAAATAAAATAATCTGTTAAATTTTTATGAAATGCAGCCGCAGCTTTAATCATTTTCTCTTTTCGTTTATTGCAATATTCTACCTCAGAGTTCTTTTTTCTATCCATCATATTAAAAAAAAAATAAAGAACAGTTTTTAATATAGCAAAATAACAAAAATATTCCACACATCACAAAAGAAAAATTACAAATCACTTATGTCATCATATGCGCAAATCGGCTCTTACGTATTGCTTCGGTGAATCCCGCTGAACTAAAAAATATTACCGAATAGGCGCAGACAAGTTATTGTTGAAATAAATACATCTCAACATTGGCAGCTGCGGATTGGCGCCAACTCTGCAAGTCGTAAATTATGTAAGATACTATTAATCTTTTGGGTGATTCCATATTGAAAACGTTAACTAAATCCACATATATTTATCGTCCCCTATCTACCTCCTAGTGACGCCACTGAAGAAAAATTAATTGAAGTTAAAAAAATCTTTCCAAAATGAAAGAAATATAAAATATGTATGCAGTGGTTAGCAAGTACAAATTAAATAAATTATTATTATCACAAATTATTTTGTGCATCTCTCTTAAAATTGTATCGTGTTAACAATGCCAAAAAACAACCAATCAGAATAAAGTATTTTTTGTACAAATGAGAATAAAATAGTATTTGCCTCAAAACAGGGAGGACCACGAGCGTTTATTCCCTGAGGGATTTAAGTCGCCATGGAAACCAATGAACAACACAAACATAACGTAACATCAACATTTTTATTAAGTCAAACTTTTAATGGAAGAAAGAACAAACAATTAAGAATTACACATATAAACCATAAAAGTAACTTATTTCAAATTAAAATTAATATTAATAAGGTAATTTTCGCATTTTCGTTCATAATATTTGGTAATTAATAATATTTAGTAATATTTAATAATCTAAACGTTAAACAGAAATAAATAAAAAATTATGTCAAACAGATCATTAAATACAAGGATACCTGGATAAATTCAGAATACAAAAGCTTCGTGGCCAATTAATAGTAATAATAATAATAATAATACTTTTATTTTACTGTAAGACAAAAATACATTTGTATTGAAATAGTCATACACTTACTAGCTACACAACACCTAACTTACTCTACTACTGTCATAAAACTCATTTAAACTATAAAAGCACTTATCTAGCAGATACCTATTTAATTCTCTTTTAAAAGTAATTTAATTTATTGACAATTTCATTTTTGCCGGTAACTTAATAAAAATATTTAAACCTAGATAAACGGGAGAGTTTGAAGTTATTTTGTACTTAAAAAAAGGAATATGAAAGTGATCTTTTTGCCTTGTATGTATTTGATGCACAGTACCATTTAAAATAAAATTATTTTTCTTTTTTAAAAATAAAAATACATTAAAATACTAGGAAGAGTTAAAACATTATAAGTTTTGAAGATATCTTTACAAGAATTCGGTAAGTGGAACTACCTCAGAAACATACCCTACATTTTAGTCTAGAAGAGATGTGAGTTTGATACACCATAAGTTGTTCGTTTGTCAAAACAGATCTTACATTTCTAAATAACTAACATATTGAATTTAACTTTGAAATTAACTGAGTGCAGTGGGACTTCCAGTTAAGGCACTGATCTATTGTTACTCCTAAAAAATTTAACTTCTTGGTTACTATTCAGAATATCTAAACCATTTATAGTGATATTTAATTCAGAACGGCATTTTTTGTCTATTATGAAATCTTATCGCTTTTGTTTTTTCGGTGTTGAAGTAAAGTGAATTTGATTTATAATAATATGTAACACATTATTACATTTAGACTCCACATGTTCATCTTCGGTATCCGAGATTAATAATGATTTGTTGTAATGAATCATACGCATGTTCATTACTATAGTTTCGGAAATTCCCGATAGTCTTGTGCTGTCGCGCACTTCCTGCCGACATATGATGAATCACACAGATGTTCATTCCTAGAAGTTTCTACAATTACCGTTTGGCAGGTGCTGCCACGTACTTCCTGCCGCCATGAAATATTGACGTCATCGAGGCCAGGATTTTGGTATAAATAGTATGGCCGTAGCCGAGGAAAAGTATTCAGTTTTCTGCTGACAACTACTTTCAGCGTGTTGAGCTGGGTAGTTGAGGAGTCTTAAGCGTGTTGAGCTTGACTCCATTTGGTTAGAATTCAGAATCCGACTACGACGCCGCCCGGCTGAATGTCTGGTAGCACTTTGGGGGTTTTAAGCGTGCTGAGCTTGACCTCCTGGTGTTGGTAGCCATTTTACCGCTCTGCACCGCCGTCACCAGTCTAGTAATTATTTATCGCCGTGAGTCTTCAGCGTGTTAAGCTGGGCCCATGGTTGGTAAATGGTTGCTAAACCAACCGCCGTCACCAGTCCCCTAATTATTTGTTACCGTGAGTCTGCAGCGTGTTGAGCTGGGCTCGCTGCCGTTAAATAATTATCGAACTTACCGCCGCATCGTATCCTAGATGTTTTACTTCAGTACATGTAGCTGAAGCCCACCGTCACCGTACGTTCACCGAATTACACTCCCCGTAAACTAATCTCACCGATGTAAATAATATTTGTTAAATGTACTTGACTTGGTTTTATTGTAGAAGAATCAGATTTTATGTTTATTTAACTTCATGTTTTGGATAAATGTTACTTTAATAAAATAAACTCTGTTACGAATACTTTGGGCTTTCTTATTTACAACTAACAGGAATCCTGGATTAATTCTCCAACCCAGCTATCCGAAAAGACACCGTTACATAATTTGGCGCCCGAACAGATATTAGACATATTTTGGGGCGTCCGAAAATACACCGTTACATAATTTGGCGCCCGAGCAGATTTCAGACAGGTTTTAGTTGTAGAGAGTCCAGAAAGTATTTTATTATAGACTAGAAAGACTAGTACTTACCTTTTTTTTATATATTGATAGATGTATCTTATTCTAAACATGAGTATATCTGATACAGAAGGCGCATGTGGACTTGAAGTCGCAGATGCCACCGTAGGTTGGATTTATAAGCTCAAAAAAGATGAGTTACGTGCAGAATTAATCAAGTACACAACCGGAACCGTTGAGGAGTTACGTGTAAGATTAAAAAATATTGTATATGGAAATAAACCGAGAATAGAAATTTCACCGCCGAATACCGCCCCAGAACCGCCAATTGGTGCTGTTTTAGACCAAGTACGTAAATGGAATGTACATTTTGATGGGAAAAATGACGTATTTTTGTTTTTAGAACGGGTCGAAGAATTACAAGAAGGTTACAACTTTTCCAATGAACAAATTCTCCGAGCACTACCTGTGTTGCTACAAGGTGATGCTTTATTATGGTACAGAAATAATAAAACATCCTGGACAAGTTGGGAACAGTTCATAGTTAACCTAAAAATTTTCTTTTCACCCCCACGCTACCGGCTAGAGTTAGAGGAAAAAGTAAAGTCTCGCGTCCAAGGGCAAAATGAAAGTGTAAAAGAATACGTCATCGCTATACAAACATTACTAAGGAGGTTAGGTAATGTATCACCAGAACAGCAACTTCACAGGATATATTTTAATTTAAAAACGGATTACAGAAAGTACATCCGAAGACGAGATTTTTATACACTAGCCGAACTTATAACTCTCGGAGAAGAGTATGAATCCATATGTAAAGAGGAAAATAGTAATAAACGTCCGTCATACACAGAAAACAATATCACAGTACCTAAAAATCGTCCACAAAATTATTCATATGGTAATAATTACAGAGGTCGTCAGCAAAATAGTTCTTGTAATAATAACTATGGACGTACATATTCCTCAAACTATAGATACACTGGCGAACAGTCAGAAAACTCTAGGGAACAAAATTATACAAGTCGTATCACACATGTACCAGAAATTTCCAGACGTTATATATCCGAAAATTACACTAGAAATACGAGTTGCTGGCGATGTGGAGGCACTAATCACAGCCGTAGGAATTGCAATAACACACCTAAAAGATTTTGTTCATATTGTGGCCGTCTAGATGTGTTAACAAAAGATTGTAAATGCAGAGACACGGAAAACCAGCAGCTGACCGTGCCAAAAATAGCTGTTGACACCGACGTAGCAATGACCAGTTTGTCCGATAACCGCCTGAAAGTTCCACTACAGATTGGTGACAAGTGGTTCGATGCGTTGATCGATACTGGTTCTGCACGCTCGTACATAGGTGGCTCTGTGTGTACTCTATGTGATCCAAAATATTTTAAGGAAATCTCCGAAAAACGACTCAGGGTTAAAGTTGCAGATAGTACAGAGGTGCAGATTGACAAGGAATATGAAATAAATTATTCCGTGGCTGGAAAGCAGTGGAAGGATACGTTTCTCTATATGCCGCAACTAACTTCGGATATCTTGTTAGGAAGGGATATCCTAAGAACAAGACAATTTTCAGTGGATTTAACTTCACTAGAAATTAGAATAATGGGACAGCCAGTAAATACTAGTTCCAATAAGAAAACAATTGTAACATTAGCTACTGTCACCGAACCGATAGTACCTGGAAAATACCGACTATCAAACTTTTTACGTACCGAATTACCGAAGTTTCAGAAGGTTAAAGGCGTGACCTCACTAACAGAACACAATACTCCGCCTGCGACCAAGGCTACGACAAAGAAGAGAAGGTTTTCTCATAATTGTTCATTTACTGCTAGCCGAAAGGAGATATGGCATCCGGCCATGATATCTCCTCTCCCAACGACTCCTGAAGTAACAATGTCAGCACCGGCGAGCCAGAGCCCGCCCGTTATACTGGAATTATTCACGTCGCCTTTACAGAAGGTGTCGTCTCCGTTACCATCCACTATCCGAGAGAAGTTTAGAGACTTTTTTGGAGATACCCCTATTCCCCCCACGATCCAAATCACCTGTTGCCCCTAAAACTAATATTAATATATTTCCAGCAATGTCTCCAGATGCCCTGCCAGTGACTCCGGAGTTTCCGGTTACCCCAGGTAAAAGCATTCCCTGCCTGGTAGGTGTCCCAGAGGAAAGTACCGCCCCGTCCAGACCACAAAATCGCAAGCGGAAGTTCCGGTCCAGGAATCCCGATGGAACCCCCGTCCGCTTGTGTCTGCCCGGCATCAGTAGGTTGCCACAAAACTAAAACTGTGCGCGGATGTTTATATTCGTCTGTGCGCGTTGACTGTAATTTTTTTTGGGCAAGTAGCGTTTTTAGTTGCCTTATCTGAACTCTGTTTATTTTTCTTGTTATACTTTTTTATACATGATTTTGGAATGTATTAGAATCTTTTTTTCCTTGTGCACCGAACTATGTTATATTATTTTTATTAACTGGCCTCGCTCTGTCCGATCCAACAATTGCCCCGCTGTTACCGTGCACGGGGATGCTGGAACGGCTGCAGACCGAAATTGTTTTTGTATATTTTGATTTGATTTGATTTTGAACATTGTTTATATCTGACCTGTTGGCTTTATATATTTGTTATATTTTAGTGTAATTTTTACACAGTTTGCTTATTTTAGATTTAACACTACCTGTGTTTTAGCATTGTATAATTTTTTTTATATATATACGTTTTTGTACCTGAACTTGATAGTATTGTATTTTGTTTTGTAGATACCTTGCAATAAGTATACTACATTCTTTTTTCTCTATGACGTATGAGGGGGAGTGTAATGAATCATACGCATGTTCATTACTATAGTTTCGGAAATTCCCGATAGTCTTGTGCTGTCGCGCACTTCCTGCCGACATATGATGAATCACACAGATGTTCATTCCTAGAAGTTTCTACAATTACCGTTTGGCAGGTGCTGCCACGTACTTCCTGCCGCCATGAAATATTGACGTCATCGAGGCCAGGATTTTGGTATAAATAGTATGGCCGTAGCCGAGGAAAAGTATTCAGTTTTCTGCTGACAACTACCTTCAGCGTGTTGAGCTGGGTAGTTGAGGAGTCTTAAGCGTGTTGAGCTTGACTCCATTTGGTTAGAATTCAGAATCCGACTACGACGCCGCCCGGCTGAATGTCTGGTAGCACTTTGGGGGTTTTAAGCGTGCTGAGCTTGACCTCCTGGTGTTGGTAGCCATTTTACCGCTCTGCACCGCCGTCACCAGTCTAGTAATTATTTATCGCCGTGAGTCTTCAGCGTGTTGAGCTGGGCCCATGGTTGGTAAATGGTTGCTAAACCAACCGCCGTCACCAGTCCCCTAATTATTTGTTACCGTGAGTCTGCAGCGTGTTGAGCTGGGCTCGCTGCCGTTAAATAATTATCGAACTTACCGCCGCATCGTATCCTAGATGTTTTACTTCAGTACATGTAGCTGAAGCCCACCGTCACCGTACGTTCACCGAATTACACTCCCCGTAAACTAATCTCACCGATGTAAATAATATTTGTTAAATGTACTTGACTTGGTTTTATTGTAGAAGAATCAGATTTTATGTTTATTTAACTTCATGTTTTGGATAAATGTTACTTTAATAAAATAAACTCTGTTACGAATACTTTGGGCTTTCTTATTTACAACTAACAGGAATCCTGGATTAATTCTCCAACCCAGCTATCCGAAAAGACACCGTTACATAATTTGGCGCCCGAACAGATATTAGACATATTTTGGGGCGTCCGAAAATACACCGTTACATTGTCATCGACATACATAACAAATAATACATTAGTGGTTAAAGTGTCAAGTTTGTTCGTGTATAAAAGTAATAAAATAGGACCCAGTACAGAGCCTTGAGGAACTCCCAAATTTATATTTAAATATTCAGATTTGATTGTATTCATACCATTATTACACAAATATGTTAGGTTAACATACTGTTTATGGTTTTTCAACAAGGAGGCTATCAATTCGTATGCCACACCACGTATACCATACAAATAGAGTTTGGATAAAAGATTCATATGATTGACGCAATCAAATGCCCTGCTGAGATCACAAAATATCCCAACAGGGCATTCGCCTGCCTTCTTATGTTCGATCAGTTGATCGTAAAATGAATGAATTGCCGTGTGTGTAGACATATTAGCCCGAAGGCCATGTTGATTTTTACCAAAAATATTATATTTTCCAATAAATTTTAACATACGGTCCCAATAACCATATTCAAATATTTTTGAGAAACCAGCTGGGACAGTTATCGGTCTATAATTTTCCATAACCTGGGGAGCTTGCTTTTTATGAACTGGAACCACTTTGACTATTTTTTAAATTTTAAACTAAATAAGTCATGGGTTGCAAGATGAAACCAATAATAATTATTTTCTTTAATAAAAACATTGGTCCGGGACCCGACGAGTTTTTGTGTTTCAGTTTATTATTTAGTAAATTTAACATTTCCTTACATACAACAGGCTCAAGGAAAATTGAATGGTAATTAGTAGGGATAATAAAAGTTGTGTTATTATTAGTATTGTTATTATTTGCATTATTAATATTTATTTTATCAGTTATTTTCATTGGAGGATCTTTAAAAAAAATTATTAAAATTTGAGGCTACTCTACTGGGATCCTCACAAAGCTCACCGTCCTCTATAATATTTATATTCTGAAATTATTTATTTTTATTAATCAATTCAGATACTACACTCCAAGACGTCTTAGATACATTATTTAATATAATTATTTTGTTGTGGTAATACTGTTTTTTAGTGCTTTGAACTAATAATGCATGTGCCTCTTTCTTAGTCTCGCATGTGTCAGTTAATTCAAGGAAGAGGTACTTTCAATATGTAGATCTTTTAATTTTGTATTTGACACCTTAACCTCGTTAATAATCCATTTTTTTTTTCACGTCTAGTACAATCATCTAACACTTTTTTAATGGAAAATATTTGTTAAAATAGTATATGAATATGTTGTCAAAGCATTCAAAAGCTTCATTAAAATCGGGTTTTACGTAAACACTAGACCAACATTCCACTTATAAGGCTGAACAAAAATTACTTATAGAATTCTCACAAAAAAATATTATTGTTCGTTAGTTTTTTACATTTAATTTTTATGTAATAAAAATTGTGCTTATTTGTACAAAAAATAAACATTATATGGGAGAGTCATCCAGACCCTTCGTGTAAGGTTAGGTGAGCATAAAAGTGATATTAGAAAGGGTGAAATTGAAAAATCGAAAATTTGCGAACATGCTTGGGAAAACGGATATAGAATAAACTGGGATTCGGCAAAAATTTTAATGAAAGAAACGGACAGCAAAAAAAATAACTTTGAAAAAGGAAACAGATTCGTTTTCCGAAACATTAGGGAATTATATTATTGAGTGGAATGAAAAATAATATTAACTGAAAACTTTTGTTAATTATTATTTACTAACTTTTATAAATCTTATCACAAATAAGTATAACATATATCTTTTTAAACAATTATTTTCCCGGCTATTTGCCAAAACGCTGAAACTTGGATTACAAAAAAGATAATATGCACATTATGTTCAGTACTACTGACTCAATAATGTTATTTTTAATTTCAACTATTCTGTCCAGTAAAACCAAAAATAAATAAAACACAACGTACTCACCAGTTGACACTCACTTTAAAAAACTTTAAATTATCTACCGACACGTGTTTCCGCCTGCATCGCTTCATCAGGGTAGCCAGCACATTTAAAGAATCCAAAGTAACCAAACTTGTAAACCTTAATGTAATAAACATTAATGGCTTCAGAGAACAGAATAATTGAAATTATATAGTGGAAATACCCCTTAGGGTCAATGAAATAATTTAAAAACAAATTAAGTTCCTCTTCTTGATAAAAGTTAAAATATAGAGTGGAATGAAAAATAATATTAACTGAAAATTTTTGTTAATTATTATTTACTAACTTTTATTAAATCTTATCACAGATAAGTATATTATTATTTTGCAATATGTGTATTTTAGTTGTCAACTATTCTGTCCAGTAAAACAAAAATAAATTACCTCTGACTAATCTTTTGACGTAAACTCACAAGCAAAGAAGTCTTTTTTAAAGTAACATACTGATAACTAACCATATTTTTTATTTTTGTTTATAGTCGAGACTTCCAGATAACGAAGAATTATTCATGTGGTAGTAAGTCCCAAAAAAGAGAAAGAAAAAATATTCTATGTACCTCGGAAGTAAAGTGTATTTTAGTCCCTTGTTTGAATGTTTCCGCCGGGACTAAAACACTCACTTTATTCCCATGGTGCATAAATAACTATTAAATAACCCGGGAGCGGATAATTCCCGCAGGAAAAAATAGAGTATAGATTCATGTTGGTTAAAATTCGAATTATGTAGAACTAAATAGCTTAATAAAACATTTTGATTCGATCTGAAGTGAGGCAATTTTCAGTTGCACCCATACATATAAACAACAGCCAACTTTGACGACGACAGTTCTTTAAAAATATCACGTGAACCGTAGTTCTTACGCAAATACAATTTATAGTTTATACGAAGTCCATTGAAATTGGTCATTGTTAAAGCACAGGACTGTGCGCACTTAACTTGATATTTTGTCCTATGTATTTAGCAATGGTATCGAGAATCAAATGGTAGTTGAAATTGTGCAGGTGAGTCTGAGACTGGCAATGTAATCAGCCTGAACGAACCATCTACGACTGCACGTGTTTTAAAAATAATAAAACGGACAGGCCCACTAGTATAAAAAAACTCATTAAATCGTTTCTCCGCAATTACGGAAACTTGTGAAATGTGCCGGCATTGGCTATGTTTTGAGGACGATGGGCGACGATTGGCTGGGATCAGAATATTCGTCAATCCGGTTGGTCGGTGGGTGTTTGAGTTTATATCAGTCAGGATTCAACGTGGACTCGGATGTTACCTATTTATTTATTACATTTGTCCAGTGCAGTGCAGAAATACCTATTATAATATCAAGGTGGTTCGGTTTATACTTAGTGTTCATATTGGTAAATATTTATTACTACATAAAAGGTATTTAAGATATTGTATTAGGTATTTACTAATTTACCATGGCTTTCTGGAGACCATTTGAAACAGAAGATAATATAATAACGCCCGAAAATCCCGAAATAGTTGAGCCTGTTATTGTCGGGGAAGACGAAATAAATTTAGAGTTTCAAAATAAAGATTTACACGTACAAAGTCAACGCATTATTTTAAATATATATGAACGTTTAAAAAGCGAAAATCGTGAAAAATGTGAGAAAGAAATAATAGAACGTATTAACGAATTAACTAAAATATCAAAATCAACAATTTATCGTGTAATTAAAAATGGAGATGTTATAGATCACGGTACAAATAGGAAACGGAAAAATATGAAATTAAAAAATATTGATGATGCTACCAAAGATGTAATACGGCGTATAATTTATAATATGTATGAAAAAAAATATAGTTCCTACGTTAAAAATGATTCGAGAAAAATTAAGCGAGTATCCTGATTATAATTATAGTTCTTTAGATACACTACGAAATGTTTTATGCGGTTTTAAACATAAAAAACTTGACAGTCGTTTGGTAATTATGGAATCACGACGTATAGTAGCACTTCGGGTAGATTATTTGGAAAAAATCAGAGAATATCGTAAACTAAACAGGCATATAGTGTATCTAGATGCGCCGATTATAATTCAACCTGGTAATGATTTCTCTTCAGAAAGTGAAGATTCGGACGCGTCAACTTTTAGCCTTTAACTTTTTTAATATACATATATTTTCAGAACAAAATATTTATATAATATATTAGGTGTGAAGTTTACTTTTTTTATTGTTACATTTCTTGGAATATATTTTATTTAGTTGACAAGAAATTTTAATTTAAGTTACTTATTCTAGAGACATATTTTAATTTTGTTTTTATTTATGTTTTATCTAAACAAATATTTATTTTTGTGGTACTAATTCTTTGCTTTGGTTAAGAAACTTACATTTTTATTTTTATTTTAGAAGAAATTTTAATTTTATTTTTTATTATATAACATCCTTGCCCCTCGCTAATCTAACCTGTCCCATTCCCTCATCCTGGCAAGGATATGTTCATACCTTCTCGTTGGTCCTTGCAGAGCAATAACATATTTCAATATAGTATGGGTTAACTTTAAAACTAAACCCAATAAATTTAAATATTTAGACTTTATATCTAAAACTGATATAATATTTCAAAAATATTTTATTGGCGAAATGAACAAAAATAGCCTATCTAATAAACAAAAAATAATAAAAATTAATACAATTTTCAAACCAGTATAACATTTTCTTATGACAAGCATTTCTATTTACCTCCGCCCATGTACAATAAAGAGATGCCGACGGTTTTTGCAGGCTTTTAGTTTTTATACGATTTCAATTGACTTCGTACAAACTTTACAATAAAATCTCTTGCGTTAAAGTTTTAGTCTTGCGGTAAATAATGACAATTACCTTGATTAAAATATGAATATACGGCAAACTGCAATATAATTAAAAAATTTCTTGGTTTCATAAACAAGACATAAACAATGATTAATACAACTTAAACATATACAACTTGGCATAAACGATATTCATAACTATGAAACCTTGTTTGGTGCAACTGCTTTGCGGAATTTAATAATGAGTTTTGCCAGAAACACTTCTGACTTATTCTAATTAAGAGAAGAAGGGATTCGTAATTAATGTATACTTTAATTATATTAAAACGATAACCTCATTTAAAACTGAACAAAGACCTAGATGGTAAAATAAGTAACAATAGTATAATTAATGTATTTCGAATATGTCCCAGAAAATATTATTATTATGATTTATTTCAATTAAAAGTAATAAGAGCCAAGAATATTTAAAGGACGTTTGCAAGGCCTAGCATACTTATGAATTTAATTAGTTTGTAACTTTTCCATTCATCGTTTTTTTTACACGCTAAATTTAGAAAAATATGATCAATAATGTTATATTGCGGTTAACTGCTCGTAGAAAATAGTTTTGAAAATGACGTCATAGATCGAGTTTTAATAGAACATCCTGAAAACAGAGGCGAATTAGACGAAAATACAGAAGATGAATCTGGTGGGTTGCTAGACAATTTGACGGACAGGCAGTTACAAGCAGTTGCTAAAGTGGTTCAATATAGGGAGCAGCGAATTGGCCATTTTTTGGATTCATTAAGTTTTAATTACATATTACCAATAATATCTTAGTGCTGAATTTTCACGATTATTTCATTTCATTTATTTTATAATTATTATAAAGATAATTTAAATACGATTTAATTAAAATATTTCATGTTAATATAATTATATATTTATTTAACGTTTCTAGCTACAGCACTTTCTGAAAGTTTAATGAATAGTTTATTTCTGTGGTAAAAGTGCAAGAAAAGTACAAAATTAAATGGTTATTAAGAAGATTCTCTTTAATTAACATTTCCCAAGTATTCTCCATCGCTAATTCACTTTTATGAAGTTCATTTAAGGTTTTCTTCCATTTAATTAATTTCTCGTAAATACTAATTATTGAAAAAATAGCTGAAATAAAATTCTAAACTGTGCTAGGAGATATTTTAATTACGTTGTAATTATGTTTAAGATAAATAATTTGCTAATTATGCATGTAAAAGATATATTCATGCAAAAGGTAATTTTACCTTAGTGGAAAAGACAGGTCTACATATTTCATGTGTCTACGAGATTATTTATTAAATATGAAGTTAGACTTGTATCTACTCAGTCCAAGTTACATATTGTATTTAGTATGCCTTTATTTTTACTTTTTTTAGGGGTTAACGTACAGGGTGCGTTTTAAATGCGTAGTTATATTTTAATCCTCAACATATTTCGCCGAGTACAATTGACTGGCACTGTTTAATTTTTTTTAAAACGAAACAGAAAAATACTTTTGAATCTCAATTATTTTTTTTTTCAGTACTGAGCCACAAACAATTTGGTGGTCGTGGGATAACTTTAAACCTTAACCAGACAGGTAAATTTTTCGTGCACAAACCGACTCGTGCATTCTGTGAGAGTGGAATCACAACTGGTACTTCTAAGGACCGAGAAAAAACAAAATTCTGACAGAATTTCTTCAAATTCGACATTTACTAAACTTAAAAACGAGTTATTCTTTATTAATACATTAACAAACACATATTTTCAAAAATATGGCGCAGCTGATATACAAATTTATATCATGAGGTATATTTATTTGAAACACAGAGCATTAGAACAGAACCTCAAACAAATTTAAACATATTTGAAAAGAATATTAAACAAATAAGTCATTTTTATTGAAAAAATAACCATAAAATGGCCGCCATACCGATTTACATTGGAGAATATGATAAACGTAAAGAGACACGTGCCGTCTGTTTAATGTGCTGCAAATCGAGTGAGAGAGTAGAGGTCAAGAGGTCTAGTAGTGTGAGGATTAGGTGGAGTGGCACATTTGAGGGCAGGTCCATTTTAGAATTACCAGAAAATTAATAAATGAAGCAGTCTACAAATGGCACGTATCAAATTAAGGGTTAAACATCGTCAAAGTATTTAAACAAGCCATTTTCAGCGTTGTGATGAAATTTTTTGTATATACCTTCCACCATCAAATAGTATAGGGTTATTGGTTATATTTTAACCCCCTTTATCTCCTATGTTTTTAAAGATACGAAAATATTTGTAGATACAGAAGTTGTAGTTTTTTTAATATGCTGGTGCCGTCAGAATTTAGATCTGATAAAACAATTGAATGTCGTATACAGAAGTTATGTGGTAAACGTTTGTTTTTTTAAACAACCCTGTATATTATTACATATCTGGGTAGAGATATTTTCTGATTTGAGCTATTTATATATATAGTTTGGCTATTTTGTTTTTAATACTTTCTGAGATATTTGACTTTGTTACAAAACAAAACATCTTTATATAATGAAACAATTCGACAAAACAGTCAACAAAAATTAAGAAATAAGTATAAATTGTTTGAAATGGCCGCCGTTATGTTCATAAAGTATTTTTTTTTTTTTGATTTTCAACGTCAGCTACAATGAATTCCTCATTTTCTCTTTTCAGTGTGTTCATTTCTTGCATAATTTGATGCTGAGGTTGATGAATATTATCGACTCTGCTGGAGAAGAATTCATTTTTTAAGATAACCCCATAGAAATGTACTAAAAGGTGTCAAATCGAGGCTGTAAAGATAGTTGTCCTCCTTCTCCACTGAGCCGTATTTTGCTGCATTCTGATAACCGTAAAATGGCAGCATGTTGATCTTTCGACTGGGCAATAACTGCATTTCTTTATTTACAGACGAACCAGACAGTTAATTTTTCATTTAATTTAATCTCTATTTCTCCACTCTTTAATCCAAGATGAAATTGTATTACGCAAAAGACAACATTACATTACATTGCATGAGTAGAGAGTGCTGAGGATTTTCTATTTTTAGATATATCACAATTATGATTATATATTCTTGATTTTACCCATTGTTTCGTCTACCCAATGTAAACTAATTCCACACTGGCACGGGATCTTATAAACAATGCAATAGATAATGAAGATAATTTCCTTTTTTGATGAAATAGAAATTTTGCGCCATGAAAGTAACTTAAATAAAAGATTGTTATTAGAAATATACAAACATATATTGAAAAACAAACGATTGTATGAATTTAAGGACAGACATTGACAACTTAAGTGTATTATATAAAAACATATTAAAAAACTTTTTAGTTTAAAAAATATGGCTGCTACACGTGAATAAGGGGATATTTCTAATTTGATTAGTATTCGACATGTCCCCATGTTCAGGTGCGGTAGCGAATTTAATCATTGTTTATAGCATCTTTCTTTTTAATCTTCTCAGTATATGCAAAAAATTAAAATAGTAAAAGAATTGTAAGAAAAATGTTTAACCTTTAAACTAGAACTCCATTGTTTTAAAGTATAGTTACTGTTTTATATTTAGAAGTTACTTTTAAGGATTTTTTAATTTGTGTAAATGCGTAATTGTGTACATGGGAAAATTATTTACCATTTTGAGTTTGCCTATTAACTGCGTGTATAATTGGTAAGTGTTTTCATGGTGTATTTTTAATTAACCTGTAAAAATATATTGTAGATTCTGGTCAAATATAATATACATATCTATTATTGTCCAAATTATTACCCACTAATTTTGCCGTTATATTCCTTACATAATATGTTCTCTCGATGTCATAATATATTGTCTGTAAAATTTCCGGTTTATGACTTCGCGATTTTTCGGATTCAGGTCATCACTACATATATATTGTTTTTAAGTAATTCACAGATTCCTTAACACAAAGTACACGTCGTTCTATCTATTGACCTTTGATGCCTCATTTGATAAACTGTCCAAATGTAAACCAAAATTCCAAAATATCCATTTTTCATTAGAAAACGCCCCATACATATATACTCAATTAGTTTGCTTATTATTAAAAATTTAAAATGTTCAATATTTTTGTGTCGCACCCTGTATAAATTCTAAAATATATTCTCCTGTTTTTGTTCACGTTCAGTCTAATGGATGGTATAATACAAATTAGTTATCCTCTTCTTGGTAAAACTTTAAGATATAGAATATTTTTGGTTTTACTGAACAGATTAGTTAGAATTAAAATTAACATTATTGAGTCAGTCGTACTGAACATAATGTGCATATTATCTTTTTTATAATCCAAGTTTCAGCATTTTGGCAAGTAGCCGGGAAAATAATTGTTTAAAAAGATATATGTTATATTTATCTTTTGAACATAATGCACTAATGTTCATTTAACGTTACTTGAATAATTGTTATCAAAGCGTTCGGACCAGTCTAAGTATATCTCAACCAAAACTAGTACCATCCGGTGTACCACAATGTTCCATATTAGGGCCCCTGTTATTTCTTGTCTACACCTTATATATATATATATATATATATATATATATATATATATATATATATATATATATATATATATATATATATATATATATATATATATATATATATATATATATATATATATATATATATATATATATATATATATATATATATATATATATATATATATATATATATATATATATATATATATATATATATATATATATATATATATATATATATATATATATATATATATATATATATATATATATATATATATATATATATATATATAAACAAGGAATGAGTTAGACGCAGGTTTAATTACATTACAGTAAAAAAACAATGAATTATCGGGTACGCCCGCATAAAGAAAAAATTGCACGGTGGAAAATGCAAAAATTGCAAATGGCAGAAAGATGCAAACCGTGGACACGTGTTTCTGACTAATTGGTCTTCATCAGCACGATGTAGCTAAGTTAAAATGATGGACAAAACTCAAAAAGACACTAAAGGAAAACCACTGACAGGGAGCCAGTCGCACCGTTTCGTTCACAAACTGAGGAAATTTGATCATATTAGTACTAAATTTAGACAACTATGAATAATACCTGGTTTTATCACCTAGTATTTTTTTCAACTTCTTCTCACGACTTCCATCCCTACTTACCTTAAAAATAAACTTGTAGCCAAAAATGAGATACATAATCGTACTATGAGATATAACATACTGACCATGCCTCAGCATTCAACTGCAATCTTCCAACTTTCCTTCTAATATACTGCTGTGCATCATTACAATAAGTTAGATACTACAATGAAACCATAATTTAAGTAAAAAAAAAGAGCTTAAGAAATATTGTATTTCACATTCAATTTGAATGATTATTATTGTTGTTGATATTATTATTAATTTCATTTTTTTTTGTGATGTATTCATATATGTATTTATTATTCCATTTTTATATCTCTTAGTAATTATTTTAGATAAAGATAAAATCATATGGAAATAAAATCAAAATTTTACTGACCACATTGATGATACTCAAAGGAATATTGTAGTTAAGATTGTAGAGTTGATATACTTACAGTTTTAACGGTGAAAAGTCCTATTGGGATTTTTCTATTGAAATCCTTCACAAAGCCATAGTAGGATTTATAAAAGCCGTTTGTTCAAAACTAACTGCTAAAAGGATTGAAACTTGGTTCGAAATTGGATGAAGGTGTTAATTGAATCAGTACTTTTCTCTTAAATTAAGGGCACTCTTGATGGATGTATTTAACACAATGATATTAGAGGCACAATGTCGTTACACACACTGGAGCGTTTAGTAGAAATTATTTCGATTTAGAGTTGCTTACGATTTAGTAAGGGGGAATTAAATCAGAAAATAAATAGGTTTTCTTTCTCAGTTTAATGGGTTGAACTTATTCTCCTTAAGAGTGCTATTTCAAGAACGAGCGCATTTATGGTACCATACCGTGTGTCCCAAATTCGATGCTCATTATTGGAATCTCGGAAACGGTAAGAACTACAAGGGCGGTTAAATGAGATAAGTTTTAGCAGATTTTATGCTGATTCCAATTCCAAATCATGGCTAACTGAAACCATTTCTGAAATTTTCCAAAAAAAAAATTTGTGATTTCTCTCTTTGGTTGTAGCCAAGTAATCCTTGGTCAGAGACATTTTAGACTTTTACATTATATGGACACTTTTTGGAGACTAATATTTTGGTGTAAAAAAAGAATGTTCGATATTCTTTTGTTTTCGAGATATCTGAGGTAACTTTTGTTTTCTTAAGGCAGCCATATTGGATTTTTCATTTTTCAGGTTGCTCTTAAAAAGAGCTTTCAGATGATGTATCATATGCCGAGGAAAATTGTTTTTCAAAGGACTAATTTAAGAAAAGTTATCCATTGCTTAACAAAACAAAATAGTAGGCCGTGGAAAACCAAAAAAATTTTGTAAAGCCAGTGACAAGGAAGTTGCTTATTCAGAAGGCGACTAATTTTCATCAATTTACTTACTTAAAATTCACTGTAAATTACTTCATTTGTACAATTTCCTAAAAAATATCAATTTTTAGATTGTCATTAAGGTTTTATTGTCATAAAATTGTTAATAAATTGTTCAAAATTTAGACAACGAAATCCTCTTCATCAAGGGCATTCTTGCATGCAAAGTAGTTAGTAATTAGTAAAATTTGAAAAATGCTTTTCTAAAAATGACAAAATTCACACATAACTTTCAGTAAAATTTGGTAGGCTGTGGTTTAAGATAAATAATGAGCATTACTGTTAGTTGACAGTTGTTCACCAAATAATAGTGAAGAAAAATTTGATATGTTAGAATGTTATTTAAAATTAAATAGAAATTCGAAAAATGCATCGGCGCGGCGCGGCGCGGCGTCCTATCTAGAAACTTTTCCGGAGAGAATGCAACCACATAGAACAGTTTTTGAAAGAATTGTAAGCAATTTGTTAAACTATGGGAGTTTTGATAATAGAAGAGACCGGTATGATATTGATAATGTTGACCGCACAAATAATATTCTCGAAGATTGTGTCTCGCCAGCTTTTCTTGAATGGGTTCGGAATTAAAAATGTTTATTAAAACGTACAAGTTTATTACAAAAATTAAGAAACCAATCGGTCAGACAAAATACACAACATAATTATTAAATTCTGGCCAGAGGAAAGATATAAATTGTTCAAAGGTACCTGTTTTAGATCGGAGAATGGGGCCCCAGCTATTAAATTCAACACCACCTTCAGATTCAAACATTCGGCGATGGCAGGTGATATGCTAGAATTAGTCTCCCAAATCTTCGTCGACTGCCATAGCAAACATAACATAACTTCTTAAAACAAATGCTTATAGCTCGGCAACACCAGTGCAGGTAAGGGCAACACCAAACGTCGGGGACCTACTATAAGCGCCCAGCAACGCCAAAAAATAACAAAACAGACTTCGCCTCTTCACCGGGAAGCCGTTCTCTATCCTTAGTACTTAATCAGCTCGGCCACAGCCCAACCTTCGTAACTTCTGGGAGACGACTACTTCTTTCCAAACTGCATGTATCTTACTCCCCCTCCTACCACGGTCACCGCGGAACATCACACGTCTTACACCACAACCGATAAATTCGTAAAAGCCACATTATACAACTAAACATAGAGGACTATTTACTAAAAGGACAACTTACTAAAGACAATAACATACATATATAAAATAACATAATAACCTTAGAAGAGAATATAAAATTCATACAAACAAAATATATAGGCGTGCGTGTCACAAGATATCAGTCCGACAAATTGCAGGCGAAACAAATATTCCTAAGATAACTATACACAAGACATTAAAACAAAGAAAATATCATCGGTACAAACCTACGATTGTCCAAGCTTTAAACAATAATGATTTTCGGTGAATGACTTGAATTTTGTCATTGGTATAATTAGAAATGCGAAGAACAACCTGATTTTAATTCGAGAAATCGATGAAAGTCGTTTTACAAATTGTGGAGTCTTTAATAAGCACAATTATCACCGCTGTGCCACAGAAAATCCGCATGTAACTACACAAGGAAGATTCCAAACTTGGTTTGGATTCAATGTTTGGTGCGGCATAATAAGTATTACCTTTTCTCTTCCTATTCTACTCCTATGATCTGCCTATAATCCTTTTCTTAATTATTATTTTTAGATCGCCATTTAATTGGTGCATTCATTTTTCACAACAATTTAACGGGAGTAGCCTATCGTGAACTTCTAGAAAATCAAGTTTTACCCGGGATAAGACAGCTTTTTACAGAACAAGAAATAAACGAATTGTGGTTCCAACAAGATGGCTGTCCTGCACATAATATTAATAATGTTAGACGAATATTGCAGGAACATTTTGTTAACCGCATAATTTCAAATAGAGGACCAGTATTGTAGCCTCCCCGCTCGCCTGATATAACCCCTTCTGATTTTTATTTGTGGGGCACGGTGAAAAATGAAGTGTATGATTTTGAAAGCCCGGAAACTATCGATATTTTGGAAGACTCTCAGACGAGTAATCAGCTCAGTTAGGCGTAGATACCAAAAATCTATTCAGCTAAATGGAGGTCATATTGAACAGTTTTATTAAATCTTTAACTTCATTGCTATCATTTCTTCTATTATGTTAATTTGCTGTTATTAAAAAAATTTTCTCCATATCGATTATGTTCAGTATTTTAACAGAAAATTAAAATTATTGAAATATATCAGACTAGTAACCTTAATATTACTGTTAATTTTTATAATGGTTGGTATTAGGTATATCCATGATATCAAAATAACTTCTTGATTTTCCATGGCCTACTACTTTGTTTTGTTAAGCAATCGATAACTTTTCTTAAATTAGTCCCTTGAAAACCAATTTTTCCTCGGCATGTGATACATCATTTGATAGGTCTTTTTAAGCGCAATCTGAAATGCGAAAAATCCAATATGACTGCCATAAAAAAAACAAAAGTTACTTCAGATATCTCGAAAACAAGAGAATATCGAACATTATTTTCTACATTAAAATATTAGTCTCCAAAAAGTAGTGATGGGCATAATCGAATGATTCCGATAATCGAATGATTCCGATAATCGAATGATTGGTACTCGAGTTATTTTGATAATCGAATGATCATTCGAATTATCATTTGAATGATCGTTTTTGGTAGTGATGGGATAATTCGAATAAAAAATAATCGATCATTCGATTATTACAATATCTCGAGATATCTCGAGAACCCGTGGTCATCATTCGAATGATTTCAGATTTCTCATCTACTCGATAAATTGTATGCCGAGCACAACCGAAAAACAACCGACACTTAACTGTATTACAAGACGTAAATCATTCGAATGATTTGAGACTTCATATCTCGGAAGGCACAATATACGAACACCGAGAACTAAAATGGTAACCGGTGCGCGGTGACCACATACCAAAAGAGAGTGTGTGGCGGTGACTCAAATAGGTAAAATCTAAGATTAAGAAATCTCTTTCTTAATCTGACGGTAAAATAATCCAGTGATGGTAATTAATATGAGTGACGTTTGGCGGCGCTAGTTTAAATTTCAAAGTTGTTACGAATATGGGTACTTCTCTCCTGATAAATCCGATCGATGTGAGTAATTCAATAGGTTTTAAAATAGGTACAGAGTCTCTTAAATATAGTTCACTCAAGAGCATCTAAAAATTCAGATGCTTTTGGGAGATTAATAAGTAACTACTATAGATAAGGGATCTTTAATTTCTAATAATCTTTTCATCATTAAAAGGCAAGAGTTTCACCGTGTTGCAACGTCCTGCTTTACTTTTAAAATTTGAAATCCCATCTGCTCTTGAGTTGATTTCAGTTTTTCAGAAGCTAATACGCTGTGCTTGAAATGACCAACTAGTGCCCTACATGTTTTAATTATTGTAGATAGTGATTCGTTGACACTCAAATTTAGTGTATGCGCAACACAAGGATGATGATGTTTATGGAGATATTCATTAATTGCATTTTTAATATTAGCTCCATTATCTGATACAATGGTTACGATTTAATAATTTTAATTTTAATTTTTTAATTTTATAGATATGTCCCATTCGTTCAATATTGTTATTGTTGCGGGGATATTTTCTCGTGTCTGAGAACCAGTAAATTCTTTTAGGGATAAGACTCGAGCATTTAATTCATTACCATGTATAAAATGGCAGGTTAAAGCTAGATAAGCTACATTGTTATCTGACGACCACATATCTGTAGTTACTGAAACATGTTTAATAATATTTAAAATGGCCCTTAACTGAGAAGGCAACTCTGTCTACATATTTGGTAAAATTACAGTTGATAAATGTTTTCTACTAGGAGGTTTGTATAACGGCTGCGCAATATATTTGTGTACTCCAAGAACCATTTATTTTCCACTATTGCCAGAGGTTGATAGTCTGTGCTATCATTTTAATTAGCTTCATGTTAATTTCTTTCTTATCATTATCAGTTAATTTATTATTTCTCGCACCATGCAATTTTAACTGCCGCGGCCGTTTTCGAGCTGGCGCGCGAAATTCTGTGTTTGAATTTTTACTAACAATTTGAGGAATTTCAGCTTGTGTGGAAGTTGACGGTCCTGTGTTGCAGTGTGTTCATTTGTATTATTGTCAGGTGCCTATTTTTTGGTATTTGAATTTCGGAAAACTGTATTGGATGAATTCTCTTTAAATGTTTGTGGTATTAATAAAAAATCTTAACTCTTTTTTACACAATATGCAAGTTGCTGATTTTTTTATCTGAGGATTTTTTAAAGTAATCCCAAACCACAGACTTTTTAGCTCCAGATCTTATTTAAAAAAAAATGCTTATATATTAAAAAAACAACTATAGTTAAAAATAAAATAAAGAAAATATTATACCCGCAGGATACAAGCCGAGACTCTAGAGATTACAAACAAATAAAGTGACAGGAGGGAGATATGCTCACCAATCGCTATTAGTTAAATTTAAGGCGCGAAGTGCATGGCATGCGACCAATAAGCAGAGAAACAGAGAGCATCGCCGATGTAGAAGCATACAAACGTTTCGTTAGTACTACTCATTATTTAGCATCGAGTGTTGTATAACTAATGACATATTCCATACTTCTCGAGATTTTAATTCAAAAGTGATCATTGACTTTGCTATACGGTGGAACTCTTGCCTTTTAATGATGAAAAGATTATTAGAAATTAAAGATCGCTTATCTATAGTAGTTCCTTATTAATCTCCCAAAGGTAACCGAATTTTTAGATGCTCTTGAGTGGACTGTATTTAAGAGACTCTGTACCTATTCTAAAACCTATTGAACTACTCACATTGATCGGTTTTATCGGGAGAGAAGTACCCAACAATGTGTGTCGTAGTGTTTACACGCTAATTTATTCCTCTCCATTGTATTTTATGTAAATACTGTGCGGCATAAAAGTTAAAAAATTGCGTGCCTCCGAAAACAGAGTTTATGTTCGATTTACTGTTAATGCTGATTGCCTGTGATGTTCCGCTGAATTTACTCGATAAATAACCATTTCGGGAGTTCTAGAATAATTACAATCCCCAGGTGATGTTACCAAGTCGCGCAACGTTGCGTAACTATGTACCAACTGTACGCGAAGACATTGTAAATAAGATCAAAAGTATTTTAAAAAATACACAACTATGGTTATGTATTAATGAGGCGACAGATCGTAAAAAAAATTCTGTTGTAAATGTTATAGTACGTGTACTGCACCCTCTTAAACCGACATTTCCACTATTACTAGCTAGCAAAAGACTAACTGAGTGTACTGGCAAAACAATTATGCGGGTGGTGCTGGAGACGTTAGAAAAATTTGATCTGTCAACAAGTCAAGTGTTAATATTTGTGACCGATGGTGACGCGACAATATTTCTGGTAGGCCGTTCTCTTCAAGAACACAGTTGTAAGTTCGTACATCTTACGTATAAAATGCATTCATTACATCTTGTGGCAGAAACTATCTGACAAGGTTTTCCAGAGGTAGATGTATTAATAGCGATTACAAAAAAAAGTGTTCCTTAATTCTCCTAAACGTCTTCGCACATTTCACAGCAAGTCCCAATATTCCCGAACCACCACAGCCGAATCTTACACGTTGCGGAATATGGTTGTAGGCAGCTTTTTATTATGCTGAATATTTACAACAAATAAAAAATGTGATATTAGAATTCAATCTTGACGAGGCTGCAGCTATTAAGGAGAGCCAGACAGATATTTTCGTAGAAACAGCTTTAAAAACTATTCACAAGAACTAGAAAACATTACATGACGCCGTACAAAAGAGTGCGTTGTCGTCAGCGCAAAGAGACAACCATAGGAACATACCTGATGCTGAAAAGCTTTTACAGATCTTTTCCAATTTATGATAACCAAGCTAGTTCATCAAATTAGTTAAGAGGATAAGTTGTGCATATATTATTATAATTTACGACAGTTTATTGCTCTTGTTACTAGTTAATTTCTTTTATTACGCTTATTATGATGTGTACGCCTATGTCCGGCCGCACATTTCTGCCAACTCTACTAATAAGTTGGGGAAACGACGGAACCTTACTTATTATAGCGTATGAATGGCTTCAACGTATCATTACCGGTCTGTTACATACGACAATTTATTATAGTTATTTACTAGTCTAATTGGGTAAGTGTGTTCAGCCGGACGTAGCTTATTGATTTAGTTCGTTGATAAATGAATATAAACCACGATAGAGCATGCGGTTTTATCCAGATTTTATCTGGTAAATTGTGTAAAGAAATCTCTTTTGCAATTGAAAGCCGCAAATGGGATTTTGTTTGCTTTTAAACTGTTTTAAGTTATACACTAGCAACAGTTGTTAACGGTAAAAAGCTACAAAAACAACTATGGTTTTTTATCATGTGAACGATATTTACTTATTTTATATTTACAATTACTAATAAACATACCAAAATATTTACAGAGTTTTTTCACATATATCCGTGTAAGACAAGTATTTAAAATTTGAAAAACTAATGTGGCCTATGAAACCACTAATAATTGAGCTGTATAGTTGCAAAACTCACGTTAACCAAAATTCTAATATGACAATACTTACAGAAAACTGTTTTGATTAAAATATTTTGTCTGAGCACTTTGGTTTTTAGGATATTAGATAGCAGCAAGTGTCTAGAATTGACTAGTATTAATTTTTCACATAATATCGTTAAGACTAAGTGTTTAAAAAACTGAAACAGTGACTTTTGCACCCATTTATTTGAAATAGTGAGTTTTGCATCCAATTAATTTGATTAAAATAAAAATCAGCTTACAGCTATTGTTTCAATGTAACTAATTTATTTTAATTATATTTCATAAACAAAGAATAACTATCCTAAATAAAATAATATTAACAATAAGTATAACGATATAAATTTACAGTTCCAGATCAACATATTGCTGGTTACAACATGTTTCTTCCTGGTCAATCTCAGAGTTACTATCTTCATTTATCTGATTATTGTCTGCAGCTGGATATAAAATTTTTTTGTATAGTATAAGTTATGGATTCTCTTTCCAATCAGCACCAAAGTGTGATGTTAATAAATTATCAATAGTGCTTTTGTCTCCCTTAAGTTCTCTTCCAAACGGAAGAGGAGACAAAAAAAGAAATCCTTTTGCAAATACTACTTTGGATACCCCAACATCAGCAACATAGTTGGTTTCACCACGTATGGCAATATTATCTTTACCACTTCGACTAAAAATGAATCTCTTGGTCTTGTTAAATTGGAAATGCCAAGTTCCTGGTAATTTTATGTATTGTTGTGCTTCTTTTCGCCAGTCAAAATAATAATAATAATAATAATAAAAAGTCTTGGGGTGCAAAGGACCGGCAACCTCCACGTTGGTGCACCCTGGACGGGCAGAGGCAACTCTGCCTGACTAATGCCGGCCGGGAGTACCAGGGCTAACTACCCTGGTACTCTTTTTGCTATGGTTCCATATAACCTTAGAAGGGCCCCTCACATTCGACCTCAGTCGGATGGAGGTCAAGGACAGATGGGAGGGGCCTTACCGGACGGTCCTAACGATGATGACAATGCGATTGTACATGGACGCTTTAAGTGGACGAGGGAACTTCGGGATGACTTACTGACCTGCCGCGAGAGTAGCGAACCTGAGCGAAGGGGATACATGGCGCGATTGCATGCACTTTGGTGCGAAATGCATCCAGAACATCGCGCCTTCTCTCAACAACATCTGAGAGATCAAGTATCCTTTCTGCTCAGGACAGGTTATGTAAGGGCACCCCGTCAGCCGGAAGAACTGCCAGCCGCAGTCCCACCGCGGCAATTATTAGCTGATGGGGAACATCCTTTAGAGTTCACCGATGTAGACTTAAGGACGAGGGTTAGCCTTAACACCAGGGCTAACCTAAAGCCACAAGACCTAGCTAGAATGGACGAGGTCATCGATGAGGAAATTCCGGAAGATGCCGACATCTGGCAAATCAACAGTGCCGTGTACAACGCCGCGAAGCAACTCGTCCCCCGTGAGAGGTCAACCAATCACGGGGTCGAGAAAGCCAAGCGGCGTGTACAGAATATCGAGGGCAAGATACAGTCGGCCAGACAACACGCTTCTCGGATCCAGAGTGTGGTGGAATATAAGACAACTGGTAGAGTTTTTACTCCCAGAATCCGGCGCATAGCAGCCGGATTAAGACGTCAACACCATACTCTAAATTTGACAGTGATGCTTACCATCAAGCAGCACTGTCTAGATAGGATCCGAGCGCTCATGGCGATAAAGAAAACATTGAAGAGGCGGGTGAGGAGTATGGAACAAAACAATTTGTTCCGTACGAATCCTTCCCGCCTATTTCAAGAGCCACAGCGTGTTGTAGATAATCCGCCGACTGTAGAAGATGTCGAAACCTTCTGGAAGGGAATCTACGAAACGACGCGTCCATTCAATAGCGACACTCCAGCAATTGCACACTTCGAGGCTCTGTGTCACAGACATCGTGAAGAGCCAGATGAAGTGTGCCCGGCAATCAGTACGGAGGAAGTCCAGCAAGCACTTGTTGGCACCAAGAACTTCGCTGCCCCGGGCCCAGACGGCATTAACAACTGGTGGTGGAAGAAATTTCCGTCCACTCACCGCCGTCTGGCGCGAGTTTTCAACTCATGGTTGAACGAGGGGCAGCAGATTCCGGACTGGTTTGTCGAGGGACGTACTGTGCTTATCCCCAAAAAGGGGGATCTTTCCGACCCGAGGAATTATAGGCCAATCACTTGCCTCAACTCCTGCTACAAGATATTTACACGTATCTTGTATGCAAGGACACTGAGGTCTGTTGATCCGGTCTTCCAGCAGATACATGAACAGCGTGGTGCCAAGAAGGGCATGGCAGGTTGCAAGGACAGCCTGCTGATAGACCGCTGTATTACACAGGATTCTGTGCAATACAAGCGGAATCTATCGATGGCCTGGATTGACTACCGCAAGGCATTTGATACAACATCGCACGAGCTATTGTTGCACTTGCTCGAATGTCTTGCGGTACCAGCACCACTAGTGAGATGCATAGAACAGCTGCTGCCACTCTGGAAGACTCGCTTCACCATAACATCAGGTGCACAGCGGGTCACGACAGAGCAGGTGGCATTTAGGAGGGGAGTTTTCCAGGGCGACTCCCTGAGTCCTCTCCTCTTCTGCATCTCACTGCTACCGTTGTCTGCTGGGCTCCGCCAAACCCGCGGGTATCAATGTGGACCACCCAGCGACCGGAGGCATAAGGTCACCCATCTGTTTTATATGGATGATCTTAAACTGTATGCCTCCGGAGAGCGCGAACTACAAAACGCTCTTAGGGTGGTCGAAGAATATACGCGGGCAATTGGTATGGAGTTCGGGTTGGACAAATGTGCAGTCGTCCACCTCAAGAGAGGACGATGCGGGGAATTCTCTGAAAATGCGCAGCTCGCAGACGGAAGCATCCTAAGACATCTGGATGCCGGAGAGACCTATACATACCTGGGTGTGCAACAAAGGCACATCCAAGATGTAATACAAATAAAGGATTCTCTCCGCGGCAAGTACAGACACCGCCTCCGAAAGATTTGGTCTTCCGAACTTTCGGGGAAGAACAAGGTGTCTGCTACTAATATGCTTGCCGTTCCGATTCTGCTCTACTCCTTCGGAGTAGTAAAGTGGAGGGTAGATGAGCTGCGCCAATTAGACAGAGATACCCGCAAGATGATGAATATTCACAGAAGTATTCATCCTAGATCGTCCGTTCCTCGTGTGTACCTCCCACGTCAACGGGGGGGCCGAGGACTCTTGAGCCTGGAATGTACGCATGGCAGAGTAGTACTGAGTATGGCATGTAACATACTCAGGAGCTCAGATCCCCTCTTGCGATTCGTAAAACATCACGAAACTGTAGGAGTGGGAGCAGGATTGTTCAAGGCAGCAAAAAGAGCCGCAGATGAACTCGGCCTCGCATTTGACATCAGGCGAGGAGGCCGGCGAGGTGCTAATGTTGCGTCAGTCACCGAACTTCAGCCAAATCGTCTGAAAGCCCGAATTAGAGCTGCCGAACAGGAAAATCTGTTTCGGCAGCACGTCGATAAACCCCAGCATGGTGTCTTCTATAAGAACATAGAAACACTGGGTTTATCGACCAGGCTGACCTTCGCCTTTCTAAGGTCAGCAGGGCTTAAGTCGGAGACCGAGGGATTCATTATGGCCTGCCAAGATGGTGTTATCAACACCTTGGTCTTCCGTAGCCGCGTGTGGCGTGTAGAGGTTCCTGATATCAACTGCAGGACCTGCCATCAGGCGCCGGAATCGCTCATGCACTTACTTTCTGCATGTCCCATATATGCGATTTCGGCCTACATCCACCGACATAACGCGGCTTTACGAGTGCTATACTACCATCTAAGGCACTCGTACGGGGTAGACCAGACACCAGTGCTGCCTTACGTCCCCGGAGATATTGAGTCCGTTGTCGAGAACGAGAAATGCCGGATTTACTGGAACTACTCGTTCCCGACTGTCAGGCTAATCCAAGCCAACAAGCCTGACATAGTCCTCCTCGACCATCAACTCAAGGTGATGTATGTTATCGAGTTCTCGGCACCTGCTGAGAAAAACATCACCTTGAAGGAGGAGGAGAAACGGACCAAATATCGCGATCTCCGGTACGAGCTCCAAGTGCTGTACCCAGGCTACTCGGTCAAAATGGTCGTCCTTATAATCGGTGTACTCGGAGGGATAAAGCCTACGCTGCTCTCGGAACTGAAGATCATACCAGCCTGCCAAAAACCAGCCGAGTGGCTGGCAGGCCAAATGCAGAAGGCGGTCATTCTGGGTTCTCTCCGTCTGCTTAGGGCACACGATTCTGGTATCTACAGTCACTAACCCTGCGGGATGCGGGGAGTGGCTGTAGTTGATGCGCCGGCGCGACTCCCGTGAGGCGTCGGAGGCCACGGGAGGACTGACCGGCATCGGGAAACCGAAAAAAAAAAAAAAAAAAAAAAGTCTATTCCACAACAATATACTACATACATGAGCAAAGAATACCTATCAACATGCATTAATATTAGTAATTTGTGGAACTGGCGGAGTTCAACCATTCTGGATTATGACATCCAAAATGCTTGCTCTCCCACTCAACCTCAAAAATTTTCCATTGCTCAAGTTCCGAACAGTTGTATTATTTTTTATTGTCATTATACTCCTTAGGATTAACGATTAATATTTTCTTCTTCAGGCGCTTTTCTATTACACCAAACACTCGGTCTGGAGGCATGTATGAATGATCTACAATAGTAAAAATAATTTCAACAGATTTTACTATTTGGAGTACATCTCTTAGTAACCATAAAGTAAGCATAGTCATCATAGTAACATTTTTGTTTTGACCTCCGCAGCCATCGGCAAACAACCGGACGACTTCTGTGGTTTCCTTGAATTGAATTTTTTTTTTAAAAAATCATTAACTACGGAGACTATTGCGTGGAATCTTTGGAATCGTCCGCTTCTAACCAAACGTATGAGAAAATATGGGAGGGGTTTAGATTTCCTTCAGACGTACCACTCACAATGGTAAAATTATAATAATTTAATTGCTGGCTGAAGTAGCAGGCCTGGTCAGATAACTTTGGCAAAGCCAAGTTTTTTGATAATCAAAAGAAAAATTGTGTACATTAGGAGAGCTTTAAGCTTATACACTCGTTGCTCCGTACAAGTCCTGTTTTTCTCTTTCGGTCAAAGTAGTTTTTAGTTTTTCTTCGGCCCTCAAACATATTGAGCATACATCTGTTTTTGGGGAACCAAAACCAAATTGTAATTATTGTTTACATATTCTCGAAAATAACTTAATTTAACAAGCTGGTTTTCTGCAATTTTTGAGGAAAAAATGGAATATAATTTTTTGATATTTAACTAGCATGGTAAGTACATTCGTTTAGAAGTTTTTCTTCTGCAATAGTGTGTTTCTACATGCTTCAATGATTCTATAAATGCTTTTATTTGATTCTTTTTAGCTATATTTTTATTTCCTACACGGTCGTCGCCTCGTCTTTCTCTTGGTATTTCTCCTCTATTCAAAAATAATTTTACTACTCTGTCAATCTAAATCTGCTCAAGCCACTTCTAAGCTTTTTTACACAATCACACAAAACTTCCTTTACCAGGGGGATCTTGTATGTAATGAAAACACTATCGTTTCGTCTTTTATTTTATCAGTCTTTTACCATTTTTCACCATGACAACATTTGATAATAATAGTATCTTGTTTAACCTTGTCGGCCGTTGAGTAAAGCATGTCGTGGAATGATTTTATTTGTTTCATGGTTAAAGTTATACAAAAAGTAAGGAAAGCCCGGTATGCCATTATGACCACATGAAGGAAACTCGGGTAATTGTTTTGGCCGATGCCTGTCAGAAAATAAGATTTACGAATATAGGTACTTTCATTCTTGAAAATTTTTAAACAACTTACCGTGCTACCTTTAATTGCTCCCTTTTAGAAACTTGCCGAAGTTTTTTCCTACCTTTTCCAAATGAACAGGGCACAATAGTTGTCCCTGCTTCCATTTTGAGTATTGTAAAATTTATAATTACCAAAATGTAATGTCAGTTCACTTCTTTCTCAACTACCTATTCTTAAATGCTTACAAAATAAACTGTGATTATAATATCCCATTTCACGTGAGTTGAATGTAATGATTGTATTGGTTAGAAAGTAAACAGTGAGTTTTGATTGTAAATGTCTAACGCAAAAAGTGAGTTTTCACCCAACATTAATTTTTAAAGAGCTTCTAGCATACTAAATAGAAATTTTTGTCACAAACTAATATGTTCAATGGATTCCTTATAAAATTCTACCTCTAGTGATGTAGTTATCGCAATTTTTGTATTTTTAGCAAATAGTGAGTTTTGCACCTATTAATCTTGATAAATTAATTTAAAGACACGAATAGAAGGAAAAACAAATCTGAGGTTTGATGGTTGGTACCGTGCCCTAAAGTTTATATAGGACAAACTGGAAGAAATGTTAAGAAACGGATCTCATACCACAATAGAAATTTCAAAATAGAGAAATAGATTTTATTCTTATGCTAATAATCTGTTAGAAAGAAAACTACAGTATTGATGAGAATAGATAAATATTATATAAGTTGACAATATAACAAAAAAAAAAGTTTCGTAAATAATTCAATTTAAAATTTCAAGTTTTATGCAAGCAAAACCACGTGAACGAAAATGATACGGTGTTGGCCTGACGTCATACCGTAGAACTTTGGCTTTGACTGAGTACTTGAACGCATGAAAAGTTAAATCTCGCGTTTATTTATTATTTACGTGAAAATAATTAATATATTAATTTTTTATCTACGTGGTGAACAGGCCAACAATTTACCGAAAATCGACTTGTTCATGATGATTTATGAGCACTGAGCAGCTTCTTTGCTAATAATACTGATTTTATTTTTTATCAGTGCTAAAATTAGGGGTGCAAAAGCAACAAGGTATCAATCATTGAACGTAACAATAAATTTGTTTAGACCCACTTTTATCATTTTCTGTAGTTAGATATCCATATTCACAATCATTTTTAGGTACCTATCCTCAAAATATATAAATATGTAAATATCTATGCGATATTTTAATATTAATAACAAAAAAATAAATAAATATATGAAGACACACATTTTTTTAGTGGTGTGTGCATCTTGCCTATTTTGATATTTTACATTTGACAAGCTAAAAAATTCGGTTCAAATAAATTCTTCACCATTGCCAAAGCTGTTTTAATTTTAATTTACATTTTTATTTTATTTATAAAAGTATTTATTTTGTATAAAAAAACTGTAAAATAAACATCATAAGGTCGAAATTTATATATTTTATCATATTTTGTAATAATTTTTTATTTTCATTCAGATGCAAATACGTTAATACTTTTTGATGTCTCTAAAATGTTTTCTAGGCACAGGATTATATACCAGATGCATTTCAGCATCTGTAGAGTGCAATTAGTACATATCTTCTTGGTATCCACTAAATAATAATAATCCAATAAATGATTTCTTGGGTGAGAGAAAAATTTTGTTCTTTTTTTACCTCACACTTTGTTCTATTATGTGCTCAACGAGATTTTCACCAAAGAACTCTTCGAATATTTCAGCTGCAGTTTTACCATATAATACAGATACGTTTTCAAACTTATTTTCTGAAGGATTGTTTGTGTAAATAAATTGTTTGAATTTTTTGCTAATCCGTAACTACTCCTATTTACATTTCTCTGTTTTGTAAATTTTTGCGTTTTGGTGTTTCTCACCAGTTACATATTTTGAAATACTATGTCCGGGATCCTGTCGAGATGGAATGTTTTTGTCTGAAGATTTTTCTATGTGTAACTTGCTTTTCAATACAGATAACAGCTCATCATCATCACTACTTTCTACTCCATGGTTTGAAAAATGTACAAGCATTTCAAAGGTACCCGCATTATCCATGTTATTTGTCACCTAATATGACGTTCTCCTCAAAATCTACCAAATCGGTCTGTTCATCAGGTTCGGGCAGAACTGTGGTAATGTCGACATCGTTCAAACTAATGCTTTCTATATCCTTGAAAAAATCATCGTAATTCATCGTTTTCAAACATTTTTTGTATGTCTGTAACGCCAAAAAATTGCTTTCTAGACATTTTGCTTATACATAAAATTTACTAACTGCACAACAAACGTAAACATAGTAATGTACTAAAACATAACCAAACTCCTCTTCTTTCGCATATATCAAACGTCTTAGACTTCTGGCTCCCATTTATGGGACACCAAAAGGACGAACCATTTTTTCGTAAAATAAAAACAATTAGAAAATATCAAATAATGTATATTACAAGGTCATCATTTAGCACTAGAAGCCCGTGATATGAAATGCAATTATTTAATTTCAAATAAAAAAATTTTAAAACTGAAGCTATATCGACAAAAAAAATACACGTTGAATAAGCGATAATATGGTTTCTATGGTAAAAACTAACCATCATTAGGCGTATATATGGATCAAGTCATCATTTTAACTTAAAAAAAGATATCCACTCTAAACATAATGATTACAGATGAAGGCTCAAAAATAGCCGTCGCAATTATTAGTACTAACTAAACAATAGAACAACTATTCGCCCAATTTTACCCAAAGTTTCCTCCGTATAAAATGTCACAATGCTCAAAAGATATTAGCCCACGTAAAGAAGCACACTTGATGTTTTGTCATTTTAGACGATGCGGTGTTACAAAAACCTCCCAGTTTAGCAAATAAGATCTTAGTGACAGACTCATCATTTATCCGAAGAAGTGAACGAATAAAATTAGCTACCATACGCATGGTATCCCAAATGAAACAGTTTTTGCGATCTTTCAGCATCTCGAATTGTCTTCACGTACTTTTTCGAAGATAACAATACTTAGTCGATAACAGTTCCCGTTCTATCTCGCCGAAATTTTGGCGAATTAGAACGAGAAAGGTAGTTATCGTTATGGCGATACAAGAAGCAACTGTACCTTCAAGAATTAATTTTTTTGCACCTATTTTTTTTGTAATAAATGCATTTCGCATGTTACAGTGGCCTGCTCGTTTATCTTTTTTGAAAATATAGGAAGAATCAATTTTATGCTATAGGATAATTTTTTGGTATTATTCCGCGCTCTCAGCCACATCAACCTTAAATTTCAAAATGGCAACATATTTTTTATTTCTAGAACTGAACCAACTTGCAGTTATTGCAGATATTGGCTATCGATCTATCATGATTTGAAGGTGTAATCCAATGCAGGTCCGGGTATTTGCCCGCTGAATAGTTGTTTCATTCAAATCATATTTAATTGCAGTTATTGACTGAATACATAGAGTGAAAGAAAGAAAACGTGTTCAGTCAATAATTGCCATGTTACTTTTACCCGTTTTACATTTTATCGGGTCTCTAACGTTATTTTTTCTTTTTCAGCTTCTTTATTTTGGAATAACGCAGCGTCTAATGGATGTTGTAGGATTACAAAGCATCTAAGGTATGTTGAAATTTAAATGTGAACTATTCCGTTCAGACAATAGCTTAGAAATTCATCTAGACTGCTGTTTCTGCGATCTAACTTGGCCAATAAACAATAGGAATTATCATACTACAGCAGCACATTTACAGAGTCCGCTTACTGGTTTGATAAAAGGAATGAAACATTTAAATATACAAACGCTGTCTCCAGCTGCAACAGAAGTTAAATTTTCTGGAATAGTTTATCCAGGAGATCGGGTTATTTCTTGTTTTAATATTAAACGAACTATGCAGTATGCAGACAAGTTATGGTTAATTTATGCAGACAAAATTAACATTTAAATTTACATTAATTTAAATTAATAATGGAGTAAAGTTATGATTTCACATGAATTTAAATAATGATATATAGAAGCCTTTCTTCGTTTATTTGAATAGTAATAATTAGAGCCCGTATCTTGTATGATGTAAAAGTCAGATCAGACCATGCATGAGAAAATAGTACGAAATTATAAAAATTTTATCACTTTTTGTGATTTTTGCTGATTCAACTGGAGGAAATTTTACGTAGTGGTGGGTACATCACCGTCGATATTGCTACGATCCCTGAGGGGGTGAAAAGGGGTAAAATGTATTTTCACGGACTCCTTAACATCTCTTAGGCTCAATGAGATATCGACTTGGGTTTTGCTCACAAAGGGTACCCACACATATGTCTAAAAACATAAGGCACCGCAAAAAAGTGAGTTAAATAGAGGATTGTTAAGTCGACGAGAGGCATTTTTCTTATAATTCGTGAACGGCTGGTGATATCCAAATTCTGTAAAATCATTTGAATGTTTTGATGAATGTAACATACATGACATATATTTTTAACTAGCACTTACAAGAGTAAAAGCATATTACTTATATTTGGTGTAAAATGTTCCGAAATTAATCTCCGGTGTGCTCATTAAAAACTCCACATTTGTCCTCTGTAGAAGAGCCTCCTTCTTTGCCATTTAAAAAGTCATCTGCTACCCCACGGACCGAGGTCTAGGAAATTTAAAAAAAAAGGTTTCAAAAAATCGTTAAAAGGTCTAATGTTAAATATGTAAAGTATAAACTGACAAAAACCAAAAAGTCTTTATAACTCGTGAAAGAATGTAGATATCGAAAAAATAAATGAAGATCCACCCCCTCACACTCGCTGTCGACTTTGGCAGCCTACAACCATGTACAAAAAATCTTAGTCCCTTTGAATGAAAAACAAAAATATTTGAAAAAAAATTCTTTAAAAGATTCAATAGATTCTTGTGGCTGGCCACAAACGCTTTAATTGCTATTCACACCTCTGCTGTAAAGAGATTTGATTGGTTCCTTGTTAAGGGCTACTCAGCGGTAGAGGTTTCAACCCCGTACCTAATGCTTTTCTGGTTCCTAAATATTTGTTTATAGATAGAATACATCCAGTCCTCTTCGAGTGAATTTATAATAAATTGAGTATATCAACTTTGGAAATGACGGAATTCGCTAAAAAATTTACAAGGTAAGTCATGTTTTGTCATACATGCATGAACATATTTACGAGCTAACGTCGTCAATACTTAAATTCCGAGCTCTACTCTACTTATTTTCAATACAAAATGCTAAATATCTCAGTTCCTATGGAAAGAACGTTTGCATGGATTATCGCTATGGTTTATAAAATAAAACTTTTGTATTTAAAGATGTTTGAGCTTGTGTAATAATAGTTAGTGACCAATGTTTTTAACTACTGGTTAAAGTATTTAGTCATTAATTTTTTTAATTGAGAATATAACAATAAATGAATGTTATGTGGTTTTTAACCATAACAAGTAATAGAAAATTATTGTTTTCAAAAATTAATCAACCAAAGTTAATGTAAACGTATAAGATAAACGATGGACTTTTGTTTTCTTGAAAATATTAAAACTAGTTTGAGAAGTTACACTATCTGTAAACTCTATAACTTAGATTAAGTTATAAGTATAAGAAAACAATCCCAGATGTTAGGCTAAGATCGCAAGACCCTTTTCATTAGTTTCAACCGTGGACGCGGAATTTGGATCCAAGTCACTTTACTAAAACAATCGAATAAGCTATAGAGCGAGTCTAAACTTTATAGAAAATGAATCTTCCACTAACTGCTATCAAACTTGCTACTTGGATTTAATGTTAATGCTACATGTTTTGCAATTGACGTGTTGGTATTAATGTACTTAAAAGTACTCGTTGGTAAGACAATTATTTGTATTGTTAGGATAGAGGTTGCGCCAGAAAATTTAAATTCCCTGCTTGAATTTCGTATTACATAGAACTTGTGTAGTAAATCACGGTGGATAGCCTATTTGAAAATATTCAGTTTTTAATAAAGGAAATCTACAAATTCGCTAGGTGATGTGTCACCGCGTAAATAATACGTTCATGCATGTTTGGCGCTATATCTTACCTTGTGGTTATTTTAACGAGTTCGGTAACATCCAAAGTTAATATGAAGGAGGCTGAAGTATTGATAAATGTAACACAAACCATATACATGTTTGTAACTATTTGTAACATGTACCTATTTGTAACTGACGATCACAAGAGTAAAAATATGTGAGGATTAATATAGCTTCAAACAAATAAAAGAATCATGCAAAATCATAAATGAAAACTTAGGAAGACAAAAAACAATAATACAAAGATCTCGTTAATGTATAATAATCATGTCACTAATAGTAAACAACTGTCTGAAACTTTTGCAAATCATATTTCTAATACATGTTAACCAATTAGTTAACATTTTGGTCAAAATTTTTCTCTTCCATATACTTCATGTTTCATCACTTTAAGCTCAATTCTCCTTCCTATTTTTATTGAACAAGATGTTGTTAGGATAATCAGCAGTATAAAAAACAAAAACTGTTGTGGAATAGATTATATATCTCCAAAATTAATCAATCTTATGATTATATAATAGGTCCGCTAACTAGAATCATAAATCTTTCATTGAAGAATGGTGCATTTCCCGAAATAATGAGAGTGGCACTAGCTTTTCCACTTCAAAAAAAAGAAGTCAGTTCTCAAGTAGAGAATTACAGACAAATATCTTTATTATCTGAATTTTCTAAAATCTTGGAAAGATGTGTGACCAACACTATTACAAATATTGTTGACCAAAATAATTTACAACTGTCTAACGTGGTTTTAGAGCAAATAAATCTGTAAATACAGCCAGCTATCAGTTTTTAAATTATGTTTATTCCGAGTCACGTAATTTTGTAGTATCAGTTATGTTTAATTTAAGTAAATCTTTTAACAATATTAATATATCTTTTGTTACTGACAGGTTATATTATTTAAGCATAAGAGGTCCTTTGTTAAGCTGGATCAATTAATACTTACAGAATAGATCCATTATAGTTAAAGTTCAAGAACAAGTCTCTCAGCAATACATGTCTCACTTGGAGTTCCTCAGGGTTCTATGTTAGAGCCCTTAATTTTCTTACTTTATATTACTGATCTTCCTAGATTCATTAGTAAAGGGAAGATTACAATTTTTACTGACGACACAACAATCACAGGAAAACCCCCTGAGGATCTACAAGCTAATATAAATTTGGTATATAAAGAAATGGATATGTGGTGTTAAAGAAACAGATTAATTCTCAATGAAAACGAAACTATGTCTAAGAAAACACTGGCTGACCTCCAATTAGAACATAGTTTAAATTTGTCTTCTTGGAACTTGGCTCAATCCTGATATATCATTTGCATTACATTTGGACTTTGCCTGCGGTAAATTAAACAAAGCCTACTATGCCATTCTTCAATTGAAACCATGTCTAAACCAAACAAATTTGATAAACCTATATTAACACCTTTGCATACAGTCACTTAGCTTTTAATGTTTTTTCACGGGGAAACATCACTGGATGGGCAAGAGTATTTATAAATTAAAAAAGAATAATTAGAGACTGTTGTTTAATTTAAGATCTCGAGAAAGCTGTAGAAGCATATTTAGAGAAAAGGGAGTGTAAACGTTTCCATGTACTTCTATTCTCAAGTGAGTTAACAGACTACAAATAATTATAATTATGAAACAAGGCACTCTAGTGCACTACTACATGATCAATACAAAACAGGTACTTTTAGAAAGTCACCACACTATGTTAGTATCTGTCTGTATAATGCCCTTCCTGATTACATAAAATCTGTTGCTCTTATGCAAAATTTAAAGCAGAATCAAAAAAGTTTTTGATAAATAATTGTTTTTATACATTGAATGAGTTTGTAAATAGATAAAATTTTTAACTATAACATTTATAGTCAGGCTGTTTCTCCTTACGTGTCATAATTATTATCTATCCATAGATATATAAAAGTTCAAAAGGTTTTCTTCTCCGGTTCCTCAAGCGACTATCGCTTCACCAATTTTGATAATTTTTTTTTTCAATGAAAGGTCTCTACCCTCAGATGGATCATGACACATTTTTATATTTTTTAATCACCAATTTCATATGTAAACCAAAATAAACAAAAACTAATGCATGTTAGCGTATGCTAAGCGCGGCGTTACTTGAAGCGACCTCTACCACCGACCTCTTAAGAAATGGAACTAACGCATCATAGCCGGCTTGGCTTATTCTGTGCCAGTGTGCTGTTCGGTTATTGTTTACATTCGAGTTTTCAGTTACTTTGCTGCAAACAGGATTGTTTAAATGTGGCTTCGACTTTTTACTTGCTTTGCAAATAGGAATTTAAGCTAAGTATTTTTAGTTTAGTTTACTATTTTTATTTGTTTTTCGGGATAAACCTATTTTAAGCATGGAACGACATGTTGTTCGTATTGTAGGTGACGGAAATTGTTTATTTCGTTCTGTTTCGCATTGTTTATTTAATAATGACCAACATCATCGCGAGATACGCATGCAAGTCGCCAAAAAAATTAAAAGTGAATGGGAATATTATGAAGGTTTTATTATTGGAGATCCATCGTATCGATTACCGATTACAAATTCCGCTGAATACGAAAATTTATTGTCTTTAGATGGCAAGTTCGCCGGCCATGTCGAATGGCACTGTATTAGTCAGCTGTTTCCTGATCATTTGTTTAGAGTGTATAGAGATAATAATAATAACGAAATTCTTGATTATGGTACTGGAAATATTATTTCTAATTTACTTTTTTCTGGTAATGTTGATGCAGGACATTATAGTGTTTTAGAATTTCGTCCTGTCACTAATGATGCCGATGTGGAAAACGTACTCTGCAATGTTGTGCAACATAATATTTCATAAAAACGTAAATTAAGAAAGACGTTAACTGGCGGCAGGGAAAGGAGACGCGAACGCACACAAAAACGTCTGAATAGGAAAAAAAACCTGCTTTACAATTCAATATAGATGTGCCGTTTCTGATACTATTTCAAATGTAACTCCATTCAACTTAGGTAACTTAAACAACATATGTAGTTATTGCTCTGCCCGGTACTTTTCATGTGAAAAAAATTCGGCTGGCTACTTTGGTCTTTGTTGCTGTAATAAAAAGTTCAAATTACCGGAACTTCGGATTCCTGATAAAATGAAAGAATTATTTACAGGGAATGACGAGATATCGAAAAATTTTCGAGATAATATTCGACAATATAATAATGCTTTGTCGTTCGTGTCATTCGGGGCAAATATAAAATTACCTTCCGGATATGGTCCGTATTGTTTCAAAATTCTTGGTGTAGTACATCATAAAATTTCGTCATTATACCCTCAAAATGGAGGATGTGCTTCTTATGGACAGTTAAACATTTTAGACTTTTTTCGAAGCCAATCAAATTAGACTTGAACATGCTGCGAACAGTTTCTTGAGAAAAGACATTCTACAAATACTAAATCGTGTCGTAAATCAATGTAATTCTTATGTGATGACATATAAGACAGAGTTAGCTTTAAAAGAAAATCGTGTACCTATTAATTTGGTAATGCGTTTTCATCACGACTCAAATCAGTTCCTCGACGGTATAATGATCCTACATGTTCTGAAGTTGCAGCTGTTTTTGAATTAGCCGACAGGTGAAATTGCGATTAGATGCATACGTTGGTCTTGCAGATGCTTTACATGTAAGGGCCGACAACGGAAACTTAAATGCTGGACGTGTTGTTATTTTACCTTCATCGTTTACTGGCAGTCCTCGAAACATGATGCAAAATTATCAGGACGCAATGGCCATCGTAAGAAAATTTGGTAAGCCAGACATTTTTTTGACGTTTACATGTAATCCTTTATGGCCTGAAATTACAAATAGCATACATTCTTATGAATCTGCTAATAATAGGCCAGACGTTACTGTTCGCGTGTTTCATGCAAAAGTAAAGTAAGTATTTGTACACTGTTGAGTTCCAAAAGAGAGGTTTACCTCATGTTCACCTAGAAAAGTCTAAAATGCATAACTGTCCATAAGAAGCACATCCTCCATTTTGAGGGTATAATGACGAAATTTTATGATGTACTACACCAAAAAATTTAAGGAGGTGCTGTAACATGAAACTTTCGTCACTCACTTGCATTTTCCAATACACCCGCCGTCGAATTTCGACGGGGTTACGCAAGTATATTGTTAATTTTAAATGGATTTTTAACTTATTATTATTAGTAGCTCAAAAATGTTTTGTGGATTATAAAATACTAAACTGTCTATGTACTAGTACTTGACTTGCCTTTTGTATCATGTATATTATTTTTTGGCTAATAAGTATTTTATTCTATTCTATTACTAATATTAATGCACCCAGTAAAACATTTGCCACCTTCCAACCACAAGCACTGATGGTTTTATCCACGCTGATCTAGACGTATTTGTCATTAAGTTCAGAATAAATTTTTTGATTAATACTGTTACATCCCTGTGTTAAATATTTTTTTTCTTAATGTCGCTTTTTATGACACTTGAACATTGCTATACTGCCCACTATATACTTTTGCAAAACTTTTTATACGTTTTATAAATACTACATATTTAGAGTGTATATATTCATTTTCAACATGAGACAGTGGGCGTAAACGTAATACGATCGGCCTATATTACTATTGGACACTCGACAATAACGAGCTTTCCTCGTCGGTCAATAAGTAATTGTTTTTTATACCTGCAAGCCGTTCAATTACCTGATGAAAACCCTCAATTTTTTGTTCCCATTTTTATATAGAAAACACTTTTATTGCATAGTACATATATAAGAATGTTTTATCATTTCATATTGTATGGGAGTGTTCCATTGGGTGTTTACAATATAATATTATATCTACGTAAAAGTCGCCCCTTGAAATTAATCGCTACCTCTCGATCTCTATTTATAATAGTTTTAAAAAATTATGGCTTTGATATTATCTGAAAATACATACAGTTTCGCGCAAAGATATAGTAGTTTTACAATAAGTAAATGAAAATCTGAGGGTAAAAGGTGCTTCTGTTTGAGTTGCCAACGCAGTAATACAGAAGACATTGTTATTTAATAGCGTGAGCATCACTTCTAAAATATCTAATCTTATAAGACATTTATAATAAGGTTGAGTAACCGGATTTGGCGGAAAGTGGGAAAGTAGCGTGTAACGTGGTGAATTTTATGTTAGTACACATTAGCCGATAATGGCTAGAAAGAAAGCATTTTTTATTGTTAGGACAGACTGCAGAAGCTAGCGTTGAATTTTTGAGTAATGTTAAATTATGTATACCCTTATAACATATAATGTGTCATAGATCTAAGTTAGTCATAATACAATAATGTTTTCTTTATTAGATACAGCTTCGTTGCTTTTAAGCGACCGGAAGGTGTTGATATCCATGTCTGCTTCGGTGGCTGAGCAAGGTTATTGTTGAAACAGGTTAGCTCATCGTTGAATTAGGTTAGCTCGAAGAATATTAAGTGATATATTATTTTAATGATATTACAACATACATTTTTTAATTTAGTCGACGTTTCGCTACATTTATTAGCTTCCACAGGACTAGTTAAATTGCGTTTTTCTTGTTCATAATCAGTAATATATTAAACAAATCAAAACTGGTACATAGGTCTAAGTAAATATAACATAAGACACATAAACGGTCTTTACTTTCTCTGTCTTGAGAAAAATCCAGATTTAGACCTCGGCGTCCCGGGAGTAACTAATAAGACCCTCTCCAAGTAAACAAATAAATATGGATATTTCAAAAAGCGAAAAACCATATAAAGCACAGAACACGTCCGCAGACAAGTACGCATAAAAATATATTTGTAATAAAATAAACATTTAAAATAAAAAACTAACTATCAACTATCAATTAGTTGAGCCTGGTCAGTTCGCGACGATTCTCGTATGCTGATGATGTCTCGTCGTGCTCTATACGTGTACGATTTCCTTGTGATAACAAATTATCCAGAACTTACAACAGACGGAAGTACCGTATACTGTACAACATGTAAACAGAACATAGTAGTGCGAGGTTCGTGGCTGTGTAAGCGATATAAATATAACTCGACATTGCCAAAATTACGATAAGGGTTTGAAGGTTATACATGAAACACCTAACTTAACTAGTAGAAAATAAAGAAGGGTTAGTGCCATATCCAAAAAAAAAACAACTACACAACTACGGACACATGTTTTGGAGTTATTGCTCCTCATCGGCGTAGTGTAGCTAAGGAATTGAATCTAGGATCGGATAAATCAGGAACAAAAACTAACGCAGGGCTGGAAAGTACAGTACACAGTATTCAGTTAGTGCCTTCATGTTTCCGTGTGCCAAATTTGGGGTCTCGATGAATACAGTCGACACATAGAGCTCTATGTGCACTGCCCGTTTCCACCTGACAAAAACAAACATAATCAAGCTATAAAGAAACTAGAACGGTCTTTTATATATTGCAGACTTTTGCAATCATTTCAAAAATTGACAGAGACCTAGCAGCTAGTATAATAAAAACTCATTTCTTTGTGCATAAAAGCTCCGATTATATCAACTACGATATAAATATATTCATCAGTATTGTGATCATTGACCATATTTACGTGTTCACGAATTTAGTTCGCCCTTGTCTGAGCTTAGTAGCACAGTAAGCCAGAGCGTTGTGACGAACATAGCTGGTTTTACTTTCTGTTGACTCCCCAGTTCAACTCCCGACTTCGACCCTGACAAAGTCGAAGGGAGTGGTTGTGTCCGCGATTTTTCAACAAGATAACCCCCGGTGGTGCAGCTCCAGTTTTGGATTTGGGGGTTTTCTAATTTATGTGGTGTGTTTTTTATAATATTTGTGTTCATTTTGAACAATCCTTCTCCCGTTTTCTGTAGTGAAATTTATTTATTAATAAAGTTATAATAAAAATGAAAATAGCAAAGTATTCCAATAGAGAAGTGAGATTAATTTATAAATAATAATAAATGTTAAAAGTAATACCTAAATTCAAGATGCCAAAATCATAATCCTTTCACTTTATTTAATGTAAGATTAAATAAAGTAGCCACACACACATTTTGATAATTTACAAAATTTGTATCATACACAGAGAAGTGAGTAAGTTTTAATTGCAATTGCCCACTAGTAAAAGATTTCTACCAAATAGATGTATGTATGTATGTATGTATGTATGTATGTATGTATGTATGTATGTATGTATGTATGTATGTATGTATGTATGTATGTATGTATGTATGTATGTATGTATGTATGTATGTATGTATGTATGTATGTATGTATGTATGTATGTATGTATGTATGTATGTATGTATGTATGTATGTATGTATGTATGTATGTATGTATGTATGTATGTATGTATGTATGTATGTATGTATGTATGTATGTATGTATGTATGTATGTATGTATGTATGTATGTATGTATGTATGTATGTATGTATGTATGTATGTATGTATGTATGTATGTATGTATGTATGTATGTATGTATGTATGTATGTATGTATGTATGTATGTATGTATGTATGTATGTATGTATGTATGTATGTATGTATGTATGTATGTATGTATGTATGTATGTATGTATGTATGTATGTATGTATGTATGTATGTATGTATGTATGTATGTATGTATGTATGTATGTATGTATGTATGTATGTATGTATGTATGTATGTATGTATGTATGTATGTATGTATGTATGTATGTATGTATGTATGTATGTATGTATGTATGTATGTATGTATGTATGTATGTATGTATGTATGTATGTATGTATGTATGTATGTATGTATGTATGTATGTATGTATGTATGTATGTATGTATGTATGTATGTATGTATGTATGTATGTATGTATGTATGTATGTATGTATGTATGTATGTATGTATGTATGTATGTATGTATGTATGTATGTATGTATGTATGTATGTATGTATGTATGTATGTATGTATGTATGTATGTATGTATGTATGTATGTATGTATGTATGTATGTATGTATGTATGTATGTATGTATGTATGTATGTATGTATGTATGTATGTATGTATGTATGTATGTATGTATGTATGTATGTATGTATGTATGTATGTATGTATGTATGTATGTATGTATGTATGTATGTATGTATGTATGTATGTATGTATGTATGTATGTATGTATGTATGTATGTATGTATGTATGTATGTATGTATGTATGTATGTATGTATGTATGTATGTATGTATGTATGTATGTATGTATGTATGTATGTATGTATGTATGTATGTATGTATGTATGTATGTATGTATGTATGTATGTATGTATGTATGTATGTATGTATGTATGTATGTATGTATGTATGTATGTATGTATGTATGTATGTATGTATGTATGTATGTATGTATGTATGTATGTATGTATGTATGTATGTATGTATGTATGTATGTATGTATGTATGTATGTATGTATGTATGTATGTATGTATGTATGTATGTATGTATGTATGTATGTATGTATGTATGTATGTATGTATGTATGTATGTATGTATGTATGTATGTATGTATGTATGTATGTATGTATGTATGTATGTATGTATGTATGTATGTATGTATGTATGTATGTATGTATGTATGTATGTATGTATGTATGTATGTATGTATGTATGTATGTATGTATGTATGTATGTATGTACTGTCTGTCTGTCTGTCTGTCTGTCTGTCTGTCTGTCTGTCTGTCTGTCTGTCTGTCTGTCTGTCTGTCTGTCTGTCTGTCTGTCTGTCTGTCTGTCTGTCTGTATGTCTGTCTGTCTGTCTGTATGTATGTATGTATGTAGTATGTATGTATGTATGTATGTATGTATGTATGTATGTATGTATGTATGTATGTATGTATGTATGTATGTATGTATGTATGTATGTATGTATGTATGTATGTATGTATGTTTTTTTTGCGGGGGCGTAGGAGTAGCAAGCTACCCACAAGTGGCCCCCTGATTCCGGAGCACCACCCTGCATGTATGCATGTATGCAGTACACTAGTGGATATAGTTACCATAAACTCATTATTTCTGTACTATCACATAGAGACTTATAATTATGGGATCCTCATTCTTAACGTTGCGTGAACCTACTTCACACTGACGAAGGCAATAACCAGAAACCTGTCTGCGAATGGTATACGCGAAATTTACAAGAGGGATTTCCATTTATTTGAAAAAAATCTTTTACTAGTGGGCAATCGCAATTAAAGCTTTATCACTTCTCTTTGTATGATACAAATTATACAAATCATTAGAAAGTGTGTGTGGCTACTTTATTTAATCTTTAATTAAATATAGTGAAAGGATTACGACTTTGATATCTTGCATTTAGGTATCACTTTTAGTATTTATTACTATCTGTAAAGTAATTTATTTGTTCACAAGAAAATATCCCCAACATATAGACACTTAGAAATTACTTCGATACTGTCTGAAGCGCATGTTCAACATGTAAAACATGAAAAATTCAAACTGCTCATTCTTTCACGAGACATGTGCTCGACTATAATAACGCCAGTCACTCATGTTGCCTTTTGTCTCATGAAAATGTTTCATCAGTATCAAAAGAATTGTTAATGTATGATGGTATAAATAATGTTGGACGTCAGGATTAAAGACAAATAAAGATTATTAATTTTCTGAATATAATGGAGATTCCGCGTTTTTTATAATTTGTAAGGTTCACGCTAATGAAGGTTGTGTTTTCATTTAATTAAATAAAACGATTATTAGGTATGCCTACATTTTTGACACGGCTTTAATTTTAAGAAATATGTAGATATTAACACGAGGGGTTATATTATTTACGTTACTGCATTAAGGCCTGGTGTAGAGTAATATAATGGCATAAACCGATAATAGCCAGAAGAGCCTGAATGCCTTGTTTCATCCATATTTTATTTACTAAAAGCCCCTACTAAATTACTTGTATGTACATTTAAAATAACAGCCTAGCCAAAATAAAAAAAGTGTATGTTCTCTGTATTAAAAATAATACAAAGTGATTTTTGTTATGCAAATGTAGACAGGAAGACGCACATATGTTTTCTATCATTTCATTCAAAGGTATTTCGTTGTGGCAACATGATGTTTACGTCTTCACGTTGCCCCAGTTTGCAAAGAGTGAAAGTGAAACTGAAAAGTATTTTAACTGCAACTTACAAATTATCCTTTAAATCTGTATGTACTAAGGATAATTTTCGTTTTTACTTAGTTTCATACACAGTTATATAAATAGTAATATTTTTTTATTGCATAACCGTCATTAAATAATTAATAACCTTCCCTTATTTTTTAGCGAATAAACTTTACAGTAACTTGTCTGCTTATTAGGTAACAGGTTTTCTCGAGACGCAACTAATTTTTAATTAGATTTTACCAATTCTAGATGTATACCTGTTATTGAACCAAAAATTCTAATTAATTCTCTCGCTGTAATTGCACCTTGGAATGTAAAATCCTAGGGACTATTCAACTCATCTGTAAAAAATACTTTCGTATGACATTTTTAATTATTGGGACTTCAATCTCTTATGGCGGCTCGAATGTTATCTTTTAAGGCTGGACTATTTTCTGGTTTGTTGGCGTAAACCTCACTTTTCAGATAGCCCCAAAGAAAAAAGTCCAACGGTGTTGAGTCGCATTCACATCAACATTTCGTAAAATTACACGTCATACGAGATTTTCGTGCGCAATAACGCTATGTTTGCTCGTGTTGTATGAGGGACTATTTTCATTGGGGCTATTTGAAAAGTAAAGGTTACGCCAACAAACCAAAAAAACATACCAGCCTTAAAAGATAACATCCGAGCCGCCAAAATGTCATGTAAAATTACAATGTTCGTGGACATTTAAATGACATCATCTATCACATTCGTAATCGAAGGTACTTTTGTTTAAAATAAATATATATTTCATACCATTTGCGTTTTATTAAAAAACAACATACTAAAGCCCCTTTTGCATTGAATTCCTTTTTCATAATTCTGAGTTCTTCTATATTTTCTGTCATATGCAGTACAAAGAAGATGGTCAGATATACCTACAGCTTTTTTAAATGCAATGTTGATGTCTGAAGTAGATTTTAAAAACCCGAAGGACTAAAGGCAGGAGAAAGTAAGATATTTAAACTAATTCGAACACTGTTTGGACTAAGAGTGTCACCAGTATGTTGGAGTGAACGCGTTGATCATTTTGCTAAGAAAAACAATTTTAACCGGGAATTTAATCGATAATTTTGGTTTATATTTTAATGAAAAAGTTTTAATGATATTGTATGTAGATGATATTTTATTAACCGGTGAAGAAGGAAATATAGAAGAAGTAGTTATAATTATGAACAAAGAACTCAATGCGAAGGATTTAGGAGAAATTAAAATTTTTCTTGGAAATGGAAAACGTAAAAATTTTGTCAAAAAGTCACAATAGAAAATAATTAACAAAAGATTTTGCAAATTTAATATGAACGACTGTAAAGAAGTAAAAACACCTGTAGAAATTAATATTCAAATAGATGTAACTTCTGAAGAAACTATAAGTGTTCGATATCGTGATTTTATAGGAAATTTAATGTACATTTCAACTGTAAGTAGACTTGATACGATATTTGCGGTTTCATATTTAAGCCAGTTTCTGGATAAACCAAATAGTCAAATCTGGAAAACAGCTAAAAGAGTAGTTAGATACCTAAAAGAAACAAAAAATTTGGTTTGAATTTGTCAACGAGATGATGGAAAGATTTAGATGCCTACTCTAATGCTGACTGGGCAAGTAACAGAATTGACCGAAAGAGCATTAGTGGATCAGTAATCTATTATTGTGGAAATTCTGTTTCAAGGTTTTCAAGAAAACGGCAATTTGTTGCTCTTTCTACTGTTGAAGCAGAATGTATAACTGCTGCAATATTGTTTTAAAGTTGATATCTCTGATAAGCGTTACAAAGGATTTCCATAAAGGTAAAGAGATAAGAACAGATTATTTGTTGACAACAAAAGTGCTATAAATTTAGTTTACCCAGCTCGCTCGAGTAAATTTTTAATTTATAGCAGGTGCCTCGTGAATACATTTAATTGTCCTTAAAAAAACTGCTCTCAATATGCGAAGTCACCAAATTTATGGAACATTTTTTAATCTGGCAACGCCACACTTTTTCAAAATAATTTAGAACGTACGGATTTTTTTATAATTGCCAGTACTGGTTTGATTAGATTTTTCGAATTCGCCGATTATACTTCATATATACCCTACGCAATGCCGCAATCAATGGGTAAAAGGCGTCATATTCGATAAACTATCTGGAATCTTAGGAAATTATTGGACCAAAAGGGACAACAAATTCTTAATAATTTTTTTGCGATCTTGTATAGTTACAGATTAATTAAATAAAAATACTTATGGCATCTGGCAACATCGCGCCAGTAGCTGTACGGTACCTAACCTAGAACAAGGTAACATTGAACTCATTCATTACCTTACCTACCTCAATGTTGTTTACAGTAATGTTAAAATTAATTCAAAATATTTACAACTCAAATACTAAATATCTATTAGTTGCTAATAATACATAATATCCTATCAAACATTTTCATACCAGCTTTAATAAAAAAAAAAATAATAACCAAATAGCTCCAGGGTATAGAAGTTATCAAAATTGTTCGAAACAGAATGTCACGAATACGTTCTCGTACTGTAAAACCTTCCATTTTACAAATTAGCCAAATCAGCAACATTAAATGATGACAGCAAATAGGTAGGTATGCAGAGGCAAAGCCCCGAGTTCACAATGTATGCATATTAAAATAAACCCAATAAATAATAACGTACTTCGCGCATTCTAGGGACTTGTACTTCGCTGTGACGATACGCAAACTGAACATGTTTAAACTTAGAGCGTAGCACACATTGTAAACACGGAGATTTGCTTCACGTTGACGTCATACATGCTCGTTGGCATACCATTGTAAGTGTAACGTGTGCATACCCACGATACACTTACAAGGGTATTCCGACGAGCATGTTTGACGTCACAGCGAAGCAAAGCCCCGAGTTCACAATGTATGCTATTAAAAACGATACGATGTTCAACACTAAATTGTCCTATCTTAGAGCGACTTGAACAATATGTGTTCCTCAAGCGGACCCTTGGTAACTCTATGATGCGACATATCATATGCCATCGTTTTGAAAATTACTGAAGTATACGTAATTTTTTCTCTGAAGCCCGTCAGCGGAAGGGCTCCTTATGATCGATCCCAACCGGATGGGGGTCAGAGACAAGTTGGAGGAGCCTCACTGGAAGGTCTCAATGTTGACGACATACGCAATGGACATGAACGCTTTAAGTGGACGAAGGAACTAAGGGATCGGATGACTTGCTGACCTGCTACAAGAGCAGCGAACCTGAACGCAGGGGATACAGGTGCGGTTATCATGCCTGGTGTATCATGCACCCTGAACACCACGCCTTCTCTCAGCAACATGTGGGAGATCAAGTATCCTTTTGATTGCCAAGGGCACCCCGTCAGCTGGAAGAATTGTGAGCCGCAGTCCTACCGCGGCAATTAGCAGCTGATAGGGAACATCCTATAGAGTTTACCGATGTAGACTTAAGGACGAGGCTTAGCCTTAATACCAGGGCTAACCTAAAGCCACAAGACTTGGCTAGAATATACGCAGTCATCTATGAGAAACTTCCAGAAGATGCAGATGTTTGGCAAGTCAACTGTTCCGTGTACAACGCCGCGATGTAGTTAGTTAGTTGACCTCCCCTTGAGAGGTCAACTAACACTTTAAACGGGTCGAGAAGGCCAAGCAGCGTGTATAAAAAATCGTAGGCAAAATACAGTCGGCTAGACAACACGCCTCTCGGAATACACGACAACTGGTAGAGTTTTTACTACCAGAATCTGGCGCATAACAGCCCGATTAAGATGTCAAAACCACACTCTAAATCTGACAGTGATGCTTACCATCAAACAGCACTGTCTAGATAGGATCCGAGCGCTCATGGCTATAAAGAAAACATTAAAGAGGCGGGTGAGGAGTATAGAACAAAACATTTTGTTCCGTACGAATCCTTCCCGCCTCTTTCAAGAGCCACAGCGTGTTGTAGATAATCCGCCGACTCTAGAAGATGTCGAAACGTTCTGGAAGGGAATCTACGAAACGACGCGTCCATTCAATAGCGACACTCCAGCAATTGCACACTTCGAGGCTCTGTGCCGCAGACATCTTGAAGAGCCAGAAGAAGTGTGCCCGGCAATCAGTACGGAGGAGGACCAACAATAACTTGTTGGTACCAAGAACTTCATTTCTTCTGGCCCAGACCTCATTAACAACTGGTGGTGGAAGAAATTTCCTTCCACTCACCGCCGTCTGGCGCAAGTTTTCAACTCATCGTTGAACGAGGGGCAGCAGATTCCGGACTGGTTCGTTGAGGGACGTACTGTGCTTATCCCCAAAAAAGTCGATCTTTCCGACCTGAAAAATTATAGGCTGATCACTTGCTCAACTCCTGCTACAAAATATTTACACGTATCTTGTATGCTAGAGCACATGTCTGTTGATCTGGTCTTCTAGCAGATACACCAACAGCGTGGTGCCAAGAAGTGGGTCACAACAGAGCAGGTGGCATTTAGGAGAGAAGTTTTCCAGGGTAACTCCCTGAGTCCTCTCCTCTTCTGCATCTCACTGCTGCCGTTATCTGTTGAGCTCCGCCAAATCCGCGGATATCAATGTGTACCTCCCAGCGACCGGAGGTATAAGGTGACGCATCTGTTTTATATGGATGACCTTAAACTTTATGCCTCCGGAGAGCTCGAACTACAAAACGCTCTTAGGGTGGTCGAAGAATACACGCGGGCAAGTGGTATGGAGTTCAGGTTAAACAAATGTGCAGTCGTCTACCTCAAGGGAGGACGATGCGGGGAATTCTCTGAAGATGCGCAGCTCGCAGACGGAAGCATCCTAAGACATCTGGATGTCGGAGAGACCTATGCATATCTGGGTGTGCAACAAAAGCACATCCAGGATGTAAAACAAATAAAGGATTCAAGACATCGTCTTCGAAAGATTTGGTTTTCCGAACTTTCGAGGACTCTTGAGCCTGGAGTGTACGCATGGCAGAGTAGTACTGAGTATGGTATGTATCATCCTCAGGAGCTCAGATACCCACTTGCGGTTTGTAAAACATCGCGAAACTGTAGGAGTGGGAGCAGGATTGTCCAAAGCAGCAAAAAGAGCAGCAGATGATCTCGGTCTTGCATTCGACATCAGGCGAGGTGGCCGGCGAGGTGCTGATGTAGAGTCAGTCAATGAACTTCGGCCAAATCGCCTGAAAGCCCGAATTAGAGCTTCGAAACAGGAATATCTGTTTCAGCAGCACATCGATATACCCCAGCATGGTGTCTTCTATAAGAACTTAGAAACACTGGGTTTATCGACCAGACTGACATTCGCCTTTCTAAGGTCAGCCGGGCTTAAGTCGGAGACCAAGGGATTCATTATGGTCTGCCAAGATAGTTTTATTAACATCTTGGTCTACCACAGCCGCATGTGGTGTTCCTGACATTATCTGCAGGACCTGCCGCCAGGTGCCGAAATCGCTCATGCACATATAATCTGCATGCCCTGTATACGCGATTTCAGCCTACATCCACCGACATAACGCGGCGTTACAAGTGCTATGCTACCATCTAAGGCACCCGTACGGGGTAGACCAGACACCCGGGCTGCCTTACGTCGCCGGAGATATTGAGTCCATTGTCGAGAACGAAGATTGCCGGATTTACTGGAACTACTCATTTCCAACTATCAGGCTAATCCAAGCCAACAAGCCTGACATAGTCCTCCTCGACCATCAACTCAAGGTGATGTATGTTATCGAGTTCACGGCACCTGCGGAGAAAAACATCACCTTGAAGTAGGAGGAGAAACGGATCAAATAACGCGATATTCGGTATGAGCTCCAAGTGCCGTATCCAGGATACTCGGTCAAAATGGTCGTCTTAATTATCAGTGTACTCGGAGGGATAAAGCCTACTTTGTTCACGGAACTGAAGACCATACCGGCCTGCCAAAAATGAGCTGAGTGACTGGCAGGCCAAGTGCAGAACTCGGTCATTCTGAGCTCTCTCAGTCTGCTTAGGACACATGATTCTGGAATCTACAGTCGCTAACCCTCCGGGATGTGAGGCGCCGGAGGCCACGGAAGGACTGTACAATAATAGTAATATCTTTATTGTCCAATAAAGCAGTAAATACGTAGGTATCGGACTCATCAAAATACAAAGCACTTAATGTTAAATACATAACTGACACAACACTAAATAAAAACTGATATGATGTATAACAGGAAATTATCTATATAAATATAAACCAACAATATAAGATTTAATTAAAGTTCATGAACCCAGAAACACACTAAAACACGAATTATAAAAATTCCTCGATACTGTATAAAGCATATTTTAATAGTAAAGTCCGTACTTTATTTCTAAATTTTTTTGTGCTATTAATATGCTTTAGATGATCAGGAAGCTTGTTGAAAAGTTTTATTCCCATATAATGGGGGCTTTTCTCGTAAAGTGATAAAGAATGAGCAGGTGTTAATAAATTATCATGTCCTTTTATTTCATAATGATGATTGTGGTTATTTCTCAAGAATTTGTCAAAATTTGATTTCACAAGTAAAAGAATTTCCATAATATATAAAGAAGTAAGTGTTAATATTTTTAGTTCTTTAAAGTATTATCTACATAATGTCTGCTTAGTAACTCTTACTATATTCCGTACATCTTTATTTGTGATTTAAATACTCTATTAGTATGATGAGAACTGCCTCAAAACATAATGCCACAGGCTATCCTTGAATAGAACTGTGCATAGTAGTACGACAATAAAACATTTCTTTCTATTTGTAATATTTTTCAATCTGTATAGCGTGAAACAGACAGGCGATAATTTATTACATAAATTATTGATGTGATTTTCCCAAGTAAGAACATGTAAATACCTAAGAATTTAGCTGATTTTACTTACTCTACAGATTGACCATTAATTTGAAGTAAATGACTTTCATGATAATTTAATATTCTAGGTGTAAAATGAATGGAAACAGTTTTATTTTCATTTATCAGTAATTTGTCATTGTTAGACTTGGCCACAAATGTATTGATTCTCTGCTGTGCGTTATTAGCTAACTTCTTGAGGTTATCATTTGCAAGTAATAGTGAATTTTCATCAGCAAACATGATTAAAAGACATTCTTGGACAATGTTAGGTAAGTCATTTATGAAAAGTACAAATAAAAGTGGCCCCAGTACCTATATCTGTGGAACTCCACAGGATATTGACAAAACTGTAGAAGCCAAATATTTTAAGTTATTTTTTATCTGGTTTTCTAATAAATGAGTTATAAAACACCTCTCACTTGCTTTTCCTTTTGTTTAAAGAGCACAGATTAGTTAAAAAGCCGCTCTGATAAATTTATTTCTAGTAAAAATCCGACGATTGCAAAATCTTTGATTTCTTGAGTTTTGTGGGAATTACAAAATACAGAGGACACCATTTTTAATTTTCAGTATCAAATATTGGTGGTTTATTATTAATGATTTACTTTCAAATGTTAACGTAATTATACATGTGTATCTTCTTGGATATTGTCTGAAAAGCAACTGCATCAGGTACACACAACTGGCATACAAACGGGAATAAATAGATGAGTATATAATTAAAAGTAAGAAAAGAGGGGTTGTGTCATAAATTTGGTTGACATATTTTTTATTATCCCATTTGGTACTATTAAAATGGATATGATGATATAACCTATACATAAACTTGTTAACATTTGATAATATCCTTTGGTTACTAAACTATCTGACATTGTGTTACTCAAAGCCGTTTATTTGTATTTTTAAATTTTATACAAATTCCAGTTTCAACAACGTTAATTCAAAAATAAATTTGGGAGAATATTTTTGGAGTATATTTTAAATACAATTTAACTCTTTTTGCATAATTTCTTTACACAAACAGCAAAAGAGACAAATAAATTGGCAGAATAGACAGAATATTAATCAATTTGAATTTTTACTTATTTAGTTACCTATTAAAGTGAAACGAAACCATTTTTACTGCTATAATTGCTCTCGTGGAAAAGATAAATCAAATAACTGATATTCATAGTACTCAATTGAAGTTTTGGACAAAGAAAAATGAATGGGACACTACCTAATTGAGATAGATTGTGATAGTGGTTTGATCCAAGACAATTCGTTTATCAAACCGAATTGTTATCGATTCTGAAAACTAAACAAGTGATTCTGTAACAATATAAAATAGTTCTCTCCTAGTTTCTAGAATTAGTCAATTTGGAACAGTTGTCCATCTTGATGTGTATTGCATGAAAATAGAAATAGGAACTTGAAATTTACTCTTTGCAGGGTGTGATTTGTTTTGAAGTCCTTTTCATAATCCTATGAGAAATAAATTGAAATGTGTCTGAAATGATATCTTTAATTATGCTGAAATTGATATGCTGTTATGCAATTTATCTTTCCAACCTTATTTTAATTAAGAAATATACAGGGTCCTCAAATCTTCCACACTGATCTAATTTGTCCTAAATATAGTTTCTACAAGAAATTACTTGAATGATAATTTTCTGCAAATTATTTCCCATCGAATAACATCTTCTGGTGGTTATGTGCTTTGTTGGTTTTTGCAGCATGTGTATTGACATGATCTTCTGAAACGGTACGTAACAACTTGTTTGACATATTTTTAGTCTTATGACAAGCGGAAATGATTGCCGCTATTGATTTTTCCTAAATCAAATAATAAAAATGTCAGCGATTCGCCACCAATTTTGTTTTTAAATGAAAATGGTAGGTTCATCGGTATTAAAAATAATTATAACAATAAAAAGATGAACTAATTTTTTCAGAAGCTTATTTGTAATAGAATTTGTCCCAACTCTGTGAGACTAGAAAACGTTCCTCGGGTATAGGCTAGCGAAGTGCTTGTTAGCTTGCTGCGTGCCCATAGTAATACAATAGGATTACTCTATTCTTGTAGTAATAAAATAAAAGTAACTATAGTATGAAAAGTCGCTTTAGTGGCGGTGCGTGCGGCTTAAGACGAACCATGAGGGCGGGAAATGTCTAACACATGACATCTTCCGCTTTTTACACCGCTTACATTAAAGCAAGAACGATAATTATTATTTTTGTTGGTACGCGACCGAGGCATAATTTAGCTTACATGGTGTAATACTTCAGGTCCGTCTTGAGTTTTGTTACCGATTCGTCCTAGCAGTACATTGTAGGATATATTGTAAGTCTAATATTATAAGATAAATAATAATTATTTTATCTGTTTATTTGCTGGTGAGTTTTTGAAAATAATTTAAGAAGGTTATCGTGTTGCAGTGAGTTGTGTAATAGTGTAATATTATAAGTAATAATTATTTTATATATGTTTATTTGCTAAATTAGAAGATATTTGATGTAAAAGTGTTTCGACCGCGGGAGCCCTCTACGTCTACATCTTATTGTGTTTGTGAAAATGAAAGTGATAGTGATTACAGTGATAAAGAATATCAAAGTTCATTAGTGTTTTTAGTAAAAAAAATCTTCTACATTTGAACGAGCAAGAGAAACAAATTTGCCTTAATGTTTACAATAATCTTTTGTAGCGACGAATTAATGACCATAATTTGTATGATTTGGATGTCCAAGGTGAAACAGCATCTCTGACTGATGTTCCCCGTCCCACAATACACAAACTGGTGAAAGAAGGTGCCCTCCCAAACAAACAAAAATCCGACGCCGGTCAATTGAAAACTCTGGACCCATCGTTAGCAAAACTTTTAAGAACTTTAGTTTACGAAGCGTATCAGAAAAATTAAATCCCAACTATTGATGTGGTCGATTGAAAATTAAAAGAAATAGATTATCATCTAAAATATACCAAAAGAACGTTAGGTACTTGGCTGGGAAAAATTGGATTTAAATATCAAACTATTAATAAACGCATGGCGATTATGGAAAGTAAACGAATAGTGGATTGGCGAAATTCATATCTAGAAGAGATAAAAAAAACTCAGAAGGGAAAATAAACCCATTTATTGTCTAGATGAAACTTGGTATGATACTCATGACACCGAAAAAAAAACGAATGACTGATGGATCTAGGAAATGTCAACCAATCTCATCATCAATCTCGGTTGATTATATAACACTGTGGATCAGTTGACGTATGGGTTGATAATGCATTGAAATTGTGCTAAAAAGACATGGAAGACTGTAACGTGGATTACCACAAGAACATGGAGGGAGAGACATTTGAGAAATGGTGTGAAAATACCCTAATTCCAAAATTAAAACCGAATAGCATTATTGTTCTTGACAATGCAAAGTACCATTTGAGATAACTGTATAAAATTCTTAACAAGAGTTCAACTAAGCTAGAGTTACAATTTTTTTTAATAGAACGTGATCTCTATTATGAGGAAATAATAAAGCACAACTCTTGGAAGTCCTTCTAACGAAAAATTATGAGAAGAAGTATATTATAAACACTGCAGCGGAGATATGGCCACAAAGTGTTGAGATTACTGCCATATTACTGTATTTTCAACCCGATTGAATTAATTTGGTGTAAATTGAAGAGAAAAGCCAGAATAAGATATACTTTTTCGAAATTCGAAAAAAAATCGTAGAGTTAATTCAAAATGAAGTGTCGAAAATTAACAAGGAAGACTGGGAAAAAAGAATTAGGAAAGTAATTACAATTGAGAATGATTATTTAAAAATTGCCAAATTTCATATAAATGGTGGAAATAAATTATTATAAATTTGAATGAAGATAATAGTTCATCTGAAAATGAAGAAGAGGCTGAGAAGGGCGAGGATTCAGAGGAAGAAGCGATGTGAGTTAAGGTAAAGTTAAGTGATGTGAAGTGCCAAACTTTTAAGAACTTTAGTTTACGACGCGTCTCAGAAAAATGAAATCCCATCCCAACGATTGACGAGGTAGTGAAGACGTGAATTTTGTTATATCAACTGAAGTATTTATTTCCGTTTTTGTGCTTTCGTAGTTCAGCGCTTGAGAAACATTCTCTTTCAGGATGTTATTATTTATTAATGTTATTATGTTTTTTCATTGTGACAGAAATATGTCTTTCTGTTTTTATTATAATAATAACTTTACTATTAGAATTTATTTAAAATATTTGTTTCTGTTGTATTTTGAAAGTATATTTTTTGTTTTTAAAGGTTTGTTGTTACTTTTTAAATAATTTCTTTATTTTATACTATACCCATTCTTTCCTAGCAAGAAATGCTCATTCCTCCTCGCGGTTTATTTGGTCTACTCCTAATATAGAACATTACCACCAGTTTGCTAATTTGATTAATATTTAGAAAAATAACCAAATTAAATTAAAGATGAGTCTTTATTAATGACATTATTAATGATTTATTAATGGCATTACAGAGAAAGTTTGCTTTTAGCTGCAGTTTATTCATTTTGTAATATTTATGGCATCTCTTCACGAGTACATATTTTGCTCAATAAAATGAGTTTTATGTTTGTTTGGTTCTCTTAATTAACTATTTTATCTCTGAGAGAAATTTACGTTTTTAATAAAATTTTGATTCGCTTATTTATTCTTGTCTGCAAGTACTACTGAATTGTAATTTAAATTAATGCATGTTTGCAGCACCATGAGAAAACGTGTATCTTTATGAATTATTAAAAAAAAAACACTTTCATTGTTTCAATTATGTGAATTGCATGAACTGATATATTTATTGTTTATTATTTAGAGATCAGCTTGCAGATTTATAATTAAATGCCCAGACATGTTCATTATATTTTGCTATATTTATAGAGACATAATGGAAGGTAATTTTGTGTCCCGAGATAATATACAGTGTGTATCACATTTGGTAGAAATGACCCCAATAAATTATTTGTTCTTAAGCGAATTGGAATTTTATGCAATAAACAAATTACATTTTTAACGATAAAAATTAAATGTCAAAAAATGTGTCAACCGTATAAGACTCGTCTTTCAAATATTTTTATTATCGCCCCAAAAGTCTAAATCCAAAATTTGGTTAATAAAAAAATTTTAATTTTGTAACTCAAAAATTGTTTATTAATTATTCGCATTTTATAAAAAATAACAATGTACAGTACAGTTTTGTTCTAACAATTAATATTCTAATAATTATCAAGTAATACAAAAGAATTTTGTTTTTTTTTTAATAGAAAAGAAAGTTTTGGTTTTCAACCAAATTTCGGATTTAACCTTCCGAAATGATTATAAACAACTTTTTTTTAATAAAAAAAGCTTAATACGATTACTGGATTTTTGACATTGCCTTTAATCATAGCAGGCCATATTTTGCCATGGATAAAAGATAATTTATTTATTAAATAAACCTTTTGAAACTACATTTTCTCATCCTGAAGTGGGTTGGAACCTTTAATGTGAAGCTAACACTAACGTGGTTTTCCACAAAACACCATATACTGCACTCGGACACGCGTTTCGCCAACCAAGTTAGCATCATCTGGATATGATTAAAACTAGCCTTATGCTAACAGTATATCCTATTTATATCTAACCTGTTATAACATTAGAGTGAACCATGACTCACTTACCAATAGAGCGCACTATATGGGATTGGCCCTCTGTCATTATTAATACTATTTTTACACTTTGTAATTTCCAAGCTTTCAAATGCATCCAGCTGTCTAGTATTTCTTACACTCCTAATTAATCTTAAATTGCTACTATCATTTTATGGTTGTTCTCAAACACATGTTGGGCAACACTAGACTGATCTATTCTACCATATTTGATATGAGACATGTTTCTTGAATCTAGTTTGAATTGATCATCTAGTTTATCCAACGTACTTTTGATTACAGTTACAGCTAATTTCGTAAACCCCGATTTTGCGTTTGTTTCAATTTTGTCTTTTGGATTACCTAAAAGTTGTAGTTTATTTCCCGATGAATGAACCCCTATCATACATATATCTTTAAAAATCTTACCAATTTCACGGGTGAATCGAGGATCGTATGGAATCGATACGAATTTCGGATTTTCTCTTTAACATACACCATACTGGGTTTTATCGACGTGCTGCCGAAACAGATTTCCCTGTTCCACAGCTTTTATTCGGGCTCAGTCGATTCGGCTGAAGCTGAGTAACTGATTCAATGTCAGCACCTCGCCGGCTTCTTCATCTGATGTGGAATACGAGATCGAGTTCATCTGTGACCCTCTTTGCTGCCTTAAATAATCCTACGCCCATTCCTACAGTTTCATGACGTCTTACAATGCGTAAGAATGGATCCGGGGCACAAAGTTTAAGGTCATCCATATAAAACAGATGAGTGAGTTTATGCCTCCAGACGCAGGGTAGTTCACATTGATATGCACGGGTTTGGCGAATCCCCACAGACAACGGCAGCAGTGACATGCAGAAGAGGAGAGGACTCAGGGAATCGCCCCGGAACACCTCTCCTAAATGACACCTGCTATGTCGTGACCCGCCTTGCACCTAATGTTATGGTAAAGCGAGTCTTTCAGAACGGCAGCAGCTATTCTTTGCATCTCACTAATGGTGCAAGATATTCGAGCAAGTGTAACAATAGCTCATGTGATGTTGTGTCAAATGCCTTGAAGAAATAGATCAAGGTCATCGATAGATTTTGTTTGCATTGCACAGAATCCTGTATAATACAGTGGTCTCTCAATAGACTGTCCATGCCACCTGCCATAATTTTCTTAGTATCAGGCTGTTCATGTATCTGGAAGACCGGATCAACAGATCTCAGTATCTTGGCATACAAGATACGTGTAAATATCTTGTAGCAGGAGTTGAGGCAAGTGATTGGCCTATAATGCCTTAGGTCGAAGTGAATCCCCTTTTTCGGGATAACCACGGTACGTCCCTCGACGGACTAATCCGGAATCTGTTGCCTGTTCAACCAACTGTTGAAAACTCCGCTCCACTATATCACCAGTTGTTTATGCCGTCTGGGCCTGGGGCAGCGTAGTTCTCAGTGCCAACAAGGCTTGTTGGACCTCTTCCATATTGATTGCCGGACACACTTCTTCTGGCTCTTCAAGATGTCTGCGGCAGGAGGCCGCCTCGAAATGTGCGATCGCTGGTATGTCGCTGTTGAATGGACGCGTCGTTTTGTAGATTTCCTTCTAGAAGGTTTCGTCATCTGCTACAGCCGGCGGATTATCGACAACACGCTATGGCTCCTGACGCAGGTAGGATAGAAAATTTTGTTCTAAACTATACCATCTGAAGTAAGAACACACATCTGGTTTCAACATGATATCGCTCCCCTCATAATGCGAATATTGTAACGGAATGTCTAAATCGCACATATGGTCATCGATGCGTAGGCAGGTTTCTCCCGATATATTTGCCAATTGGGTCTCCTGATTTAGCTCTACTTGACTATTTTACCTGTGGATACTTAAAGAGTTTAGTTTATGTAACTCCACCGAGTGATGTAGAGGACTTAATATTGCGAATAATAAATTGCTGCAGCAGAATCAGAAGACACACACTTCTTAGGATTGTGAAAAGTAATTTAATAACACGCTACAATTTGTCTATTGCTGCAGATGGTAGGAATTCTGAACAAAACTTAAAATAAAAATCATGCTTAGGTGCTAGTTAAAATTGCTATTAATTATATCGTTCATTCAAATTAAAATTATTAAGAAAATTTGTGTTCCTTGCGGATTATAAGATTGTTGTATATCAAATAAAAGGTAATTAAATGTTATAATTATGTAAAAATAAAATTATCTATGTTCTGAGAGAAAAAAAATCAATTTAGGAAAAGTATTAACTTTTTGACAATTGTTTTTTGACTTTCAGAAGTCGCCTGAAAAGAATTTTGATTTACCATTTAATACCAAACACGTTACGATATTTCATTAAATAAAAAAAATTACCAGTCTGGGGAGTTTTTAGTTACGAACCCTGTATAAAAAGCGATTTTATCCAAAAAAAAAAATAATACGCCAAACGGTCACAAGTAATCTTTTGGTCCGATAAACATATTTAATTAACAAATAGAAATTATGGTAATTTAAGCTAAACATGTAAAACATTAATATGTGGATTTTCGTCTACCTCCCTTGGTTTTAATGGTTTTTTTTAGGCTCCATCAAAAGTTAAATTTGATATAAAGGTAGATATGAGAAAGTTTGATAGGGGTTCAGCGAACCATGCATTTCAGATATGCGTACGACAATTTATATTTTATACATACCTTCTTTTCGGGTTTTATGTTTTATATGCCTTATAATTTTATTTTATAACGTTTAGCATTTTGTATTCAAATTTCATGACTGTGGAGTAATAAACATATATTTTAGCCTCTTTACATAAAGGGATATTTGATTTATTTTTCAATTACTACGGTAATATTTCGTACATTAAGCTTTCGGAATGTTGCCATGATTGTGTGCAACTTTTACGGGTGATTGCTGGCTGAATATTGAAGTGCTAGTCTTCAATTCAGGGTCTTCGTTCAAGGTCCTATTGGAGGGTAAATTAATTAGAAATTGTTTGTTACGGAAATGCCATAATTAAAAAAAAATAGTGAGAGAGGAATATATATATATATATATATATATATATATATATATATATATATATATATATATATATATATATATATATATATATATTGTCCATCATAATCTAAAAGTTAGTAATACGTTTTATAAATAATATTATTACTATATAGGGTATCCCAAAAGGCGGGCACCATCTCTCTCTAAAATTACGTTTTCTAGCGATATAATAGTGCTGAAAAAATTTTAAGAAAATTCTTTGCCATCCACCTAAGGAACTACAAGCAATTTAAAAGTAGAAGAAAGGCAACACTGTTTAATAAATACTCGACATTTTAACAATAATATGCAGTACTTTACTATAATAAATGTTAAAAATTCTGCCCATTTACACATACGTTGGATTTTCTTACGAATTTTAATGCACAGGCTCAAGCATTTAGGACTCACGGTAGCAGCCATATCCTAATCGTTGAAATGAAAATTTTATTCATGATTTTAAACCGTCAAAGCAATAATTCTCCCAGTTTCGTGCATTTCAGACTTTTCAAAGCAATAAGTTATACATACAAAACAATCCTTTGATATGAAGTAACTCTGATGACCCTTACATTTATGACTGGAATTATATCTTTTTTGAGGACCGGTATCTCAAAAAATAAGGGACATGTTTTTTTAATATTTTTTTCCACAAGGTGTTACGCACGTCTTTTGGAACACCCTGTATATTACAACATAAAACTGATGTTTTGAAGAAATTAAGGTTTGTTATTTAACATGTCCTGATTGTAATACCCTTTATATGGGTCAGACTGCTCATACATTTGAAATCAGGTACAAGAAACACATTCTTTTTGACTTACAAGGGGAGGGTCCGATTCGAATGAAACTTCGTGAGCTTGCAGCTTGTATTTCTCCATACAAATAACTATTTGTACAAATAATATGGCGCAATACTCAAGTGTTTTCGAAAAAAAAGCCTCTGAAAATTCAGTGTTCAGGTTATAAGCGTGCAACTTAAACATAAATATAAATAAATAAATGCTTCATTTAGCACAAGGACTGTTGTATACAAAGACAAATTTAAAACTTTAGATAACTACTTAATCGAGATACGAGCTTCTTACTAACTTTACGCCAACACTGCAAATGTCTTTCATATTGTCAGGCAAAGTTTTGAAAATCCTCAGACCGTCGCTGAAGAGGGTTTTCTGCAAGTTACTGGTTTTCACGCATTCAATATTATAATTACATTTTGATCACATGTCACATTTGTATTTGTCAGATCTCTTTACTAGAAAATTTTGAAGATACTCTGGGATTTTTGTATCTAATTTTGTAATTTTTTTGCATTCTTAATGTTTTGTCTCACAGACAGTCATCTTAATGATTGCAATACCGTAGGGGTTTATCTGTCAGAATTTAATATTATTCTCATTATTTTATTTTGAAGCATTTGTAATCTATTTATATTTCCATTTGAACAGGAAATTAATAAACAAATGCAATAATTAAAATAAGTTGATAAAATTATGTTGCAGATCACTACACTTACTCCATAACTACAGATTTCAAGACATGCCATAGGAGAAACCAATTTTTTTTCTAATTTTCTTAGAAAGATTCAATATGATGGAAGAATGTTAGTTGTTGATCCAAAACAACACTTAGATATTTTATACATATATTAATATTACTTTCAGAATATTTTTGGCAGTTATGTAATGTATGAATGTTAATTGGATTTACTTAACATATATTTTGTTTTGGTAGAGTTTAATTTTAATTTATTAGCACAAAATGAGTTATACAAAATATCAGGTTCTTCATTTAAAGTTTGTGCTAGCCTCTGATACAGATATGAGTGTATCATCTATAAATAAATTAACAACGTAAACATAAAATTACAGTAATTCTATACTTTAATAATTTTGTTCGGTTATCCCTCGCTGGTATCAGAGATGTTCTCCTGGAAATACTTCATAACAAATGGGTAATAAAATTTTGAGGAATAACTCAATCATCGAGACCTAGTGTTACGATTCGAAAAATTCTAAAAACTTCTCGAAGATACTCCAAATTTTTGCTATCAGAAAACAACAATTGTTCTTCTAACGGGAGCACCTCGAAATGCCTGAAATATCAATATTTCAGGAAAATAATCTAAGGGCCAATAAAATGAGTTTTCAGGAACTGAAAACATTGTTGTAATCGATTGTGACATTCCAAAGTTACGATGTTAGTCGAATAAAGTTATGCGGAATTACGTTTCGAGTGTTGACCAGTTTATTTCGAAAAGTTCTGAACCTGTTAAGCATTTTTATCAAAATGTTTCAACATCATTATGTTGTTTCATTGCAAAAAGAAAGTTAATTTACTATCTGTATATTATTATTTAACAAGGATTACATATAACTACCCTACAATTGTGTAGATAGAGTGAATTAATAAATTATTGAAGATAATAGGACAAATCAAGGAGTATCTACTTACAGCAATTCTGTCTGATATTATATCGATCAGTAAAATAAATAATGCCACATAAGCAGGGATTGCAAGTTCCATAAGCCAAGTTCATGCATTATCGACAGAGTGACACTTAATTCTGACCGTTAAATACAAGGTGAGTTCAAACTTATTTTATTAAATTTAAGGGATGGTAGATCCCTTAATGATAAGTTCATATAAAAATAATAAAAAGTCTATGTGCTATAGTTTCCGAGAAAAAAATGAATAAAATTACTCCAACATTTTGAGATCCTATTTACTGACCTATCTCAATCGAAAAGAAATTAAGATAGATTGGGTGACTACGACATTGACCTTGTTTTTTTACAATAATTGGTTCACCACTTTTTGCCACTTTGTCTCCGACGGCATTTTTTTAACATAATCCCTTCAAACGCGCCGACCGCTGATCTCGATGAAAATTGCTACCGCACAAACTGTGCCGACGTAATAATGAATGCCGTCCACTAACAGAGCCGACCTGAAGTGAATTTATGGCATTTTTTTTCCTGTTAATAAATAAATGTAATACATTTTTGTAGAGTTTGGTGCACTTTGCCGCTGTGAACCTACTACTCCTTACGCGTTTTTGTGATTTTTCTATGACGAATTAAATAGGGAGAGGATGAAGTTATACTACAGGAGCTTTTTGCTAAACATTCAGTTACGATATTGTTACTGATTGAAAAGGTTACTATTTTTTTATTTAATTTTTGAGAATGACGTAGAAATTGGATAAGAAGGGCTCAACTGTATGTGCAGGTTGGTGGTAACAATTTTGAACACTTATTGTACTATGGCTACTCTTGTGACTACCTAATAATGAAAAAAAATTGTCAAGTGTTAATAAATTATGAAACTAATTAAATTAAAATAAGTTTGATAGTGAAAATAACTGGTATTGTGAAACGTGAGTCCTGAATACACCTCTGTTTCCATATTCGTACGTGGTCGAATATCAAAGCCCGCCGAATAGCCGCTTACACGCTTTTTGTGAAGTTTTTTTTTTAAATGATTTATCATTTGAACTAAAAAACTGGAGTAGGATAACTTTGTCGGTGATTTTCTAACGTTTTTTGTATCTTTGCAATTTACAACGAACTTAGATAAACAAATCATGTTGGTCGAGTCATAAGTGGGTCAGATGAGCAATGCAGTGTCCACAAAAGTTTAACAGTATTTTGGGTAGGGTAGGTCAGTATTTCAACTTTCTTTTTTTATTTATTTTTTTTCGCAATTCGTGTTACTAATATTAACAGGAACTCCCTCCTAAAATTACACAGATAAGTTGGCGTTCACCCTGTATAATAGACTACAAATTTTTACAAACTAACATTAATTTTGAGTTTAACGGTAGCAAGAGAATACGGCTCAAAAATGTTTGAATAATGTTCTCGAATTTTCCCATGTGTATTTTTTTTTAAACACATTGATAATTTACTGACAAAAATTATGGCATAGGAAATTGTGTGATCAGTTTTAAGCCGTGTATCATGCCCGTAATTTGTTTTATTACTGGTGGAATTGTTTAAATACTTTTTGTCTGTAACACTTTTTCTAGAATATGAATATATGAGAATATCCATATTTTAATAATATAAAATGGTAATGAGAGAATGTTTTCGAAGAAACTCCATAAACTGATACAAAACACAAAGTTCGGCATCCATACATAATTGTGTATGTGGCTGTAGGATTATTATAGCCTTTATAGAAGATATTTTCCTTAACCCTTTGCAGTAATTTTGCCTGCGTAAGTTGATACCCAGATGTAAAAGAAAACTGTAATTATTGTTATTATTTGTCGTGTCCCAAACAATTTTCTATGTTCTAAGAAAAAAAATGTAACTTCTTGACTGTCAATTGTTTTTTGACTTTCAGTAGTCCCATGTAAAGAGTTTTGATTTACCTACCACTAGATACCGAGGACGTAACGATATCTCTTTAAATAAAAATGTTACGAGCCTGGGGAGTTTTTAGTGACGCACCTTGTATATTCATAATCATATTTATCATAATTTATAATAAATAATTTCTAGAAAAAGAAATTATTGGGTATTACATAATAAGCATCCTTTCAAACCAAACATGATAACAATGATAAATACCTATAGTTTTTTATATTTTATACTGTTATTCTTATCCGAATGCCATAGTATAAAAGTTTTAGATAGATAATAAATCAAACACACCACAATGGTAATAGTAATAACTACTCATACTAGAGGCAAGATTGCATTGGATTAAATAACAGTATTCTTATTAGAAGCAAACAAATATTGAGATTAAAAAAATACTGATTCACCAAAAAGAAAAATTTTTACACTTAACAAATGATTCTCTTCAGTTACAATACAAAAAAGAAAACCCCCCTAGGGCCGATAAACCGACATTTTATTTGCCTCGTATTTATACATCTCTAAAAAAAAAGTAATTGTTACATGTGACGACAAAATTAGTGTGGGTAATAATTTGGCCAATAACAGATATGTATATTATAATTGGCCGGTATCGATCATATATATTAATCTTTTTCAGAATCTACATTACAATTTTACAGTTTAATTAAATTAATTAAAAATAAAACATGAAAATATAAATAAAAGTAAATAATGTATGCATCGTTTCAAACATAACAGTCGTTATATGAATATGCTTATGTAATACCCAATAATTATTTCATTCTTTTTTTTTCTACACATGCATAAATGCGAAACAAATAAAATGTAAAATTTTTTAAAATTAATAAAAACAGCAATGAATTTATGTTCTTTTTCGCGTAGATCAGAGGTTATGTTTCCTATTTATATAACCGACCTAAACTGAATCACCATTACACAATGTCTAGTGTATGAACTTATAAAATATCTACTAGTCTTCGTCACCATTACACAATGTCTAGTGTATGAACTTATAAAATATCTACTAGTCTTTCGAGGTCCTTCCTGTAAAGAAGGGGTTTATACTCTAACTCTTTCGTCTGGTCCTTAACCTCGCTGCCAGGGAGTTGCGCTTACACATTTAATGTCCTTTTTGCACTTATTTACAATGTTAGAAATATTTGCATAATCGTCAGTTAATTTATTATTCCACATTTTGTTATTTTCGTGTGATAAGATGAATTTAATAGACCATTTTACCTGAACAATGTAAATGAGTAGTAAGAAGTTAATTGCATCAGGAATAATAATATTCGGGAAATGTAATTAATATTCTAGATATGGCGCATTTAATAGTGCATTAAGTGGATTAAACCGCCTGTTTTTATTAATTAAAATGGTAATACATTTAAGGCTGTTAAACGTGCCGGATTATTTAGTACACAACTTTATTAAAATTTTATTTCTTTACACCCATATTCGCCTCCGTTTTTTATAATTAATGGCCAGTTTATCAATGTTAATAGTTAAGTTGTTATTAAATAAACGTTAATATCCAAGAAATCAACTGTAATAACATTTATTTCTTTGAGTTTTATCGTCGTTAGAGTTAACTAAGCATTGACAAACCGGCCCTAAATCAAGATTCTCTTTCTGCGAAGTGAAATATTCAAATAAGAAAGAAAATTGAATAATAATAACAAAAATTGCAAATTATTATTGTTTTCTATACTTTTATAAAAAAATTTCTTCGCAAATAATTATGACTAAATGCCCTGATTTTCGTTTATGCGCAAGTCAACCACATGACGAGGGCGCGGGCGAAGCGAGGAATCTCTGGATGTTCCTCAAGTAAGTAGGAAGGTGAGCGTAGCACTCTTTATTATATGTCTGGTAGCATTGCATTATCGTTAATTATTAATTAATAATAAATTATTAATTTAAAATATTTAATAATTATCATAATTTCATTTTAAACAATTAGAGTATGTAGGGTATTCCTCTGTTTCTGATAAGTTATTTATTTCCTTATATAGGTTTTAATATCGATTTTTATCAAACTATATTAGTTTAGTGTAAAGCCGGTTGGCTAGTTGCCATATTTGCGCATCCTTTACATTCAACAATATTCTTAGCGTACCTTGAAATTAGCATTTTTGTTGCTAATTTGCTACCCTCCCTTATCTCTTGGACTCAATTCCTTTTTTTTCTTCCCGCTGGAGAACACGCAGAGCCTCTAGACGACTGAAAAAGTCTGTCTATTTTGATGTCAGTTAATTACATTTTTCTTTATCATTACAAAGCTACATATTTTGAATTTTCGTATTCATAAGGGCGGTTGCCTAGATTTCTGGCTAGTATTAACGTATGGAAGAAGATTAACTTGATTTCTTAAGGTTTATTAGACTGTACTGATATTTACTATAAATAACGTTTATAACTTAAAGTAACACACACGCCACTTGTCTTTTCTGTGGAAATTAAAAGAATTTATTTCTGTAAAAATAATATAATTTATTTGAGAGATAAATTATTTACCTCTTCTTTATCTATAAAAATTAATATAATTTATTTAAAAGATAAATTGTTTAACATTTTTCTTTTTCTGTGGAAATTAATATAATTTATTTAAATAAAAAATTATTCACTACCTTTCTTTATCTGTGAGAATTAATATAATTTTCTAAAAAAGGTATATTATTTTCCTGCTTTCCTGTTACATCGTTACCTTGGAATAAATTATTAATTTCAGTTGCAAAACTTATATTTTTTCTCTTATATTTGATTAAGCATATTTTATTAGATTGTGCTTCAAAATTCGGGTATTTTTTACTTTGAATATAGGTATATATTTATTTTTGGGAAACCCATAATTTATTTTAAATTGCATAATTAATATCATAATTAATTAATATCGTAATTCTTAAGAGTAATCTTATTATTATTTTTTACCTTAAATTCGTTATTAAAATGAATTAATTAAACTAGAATATATGACTTACAAGTTGAGTAGTTTTTTTATTAATTATCTTTTTACAATTTTTTTCTCTTACTTAAAATAATATAACTTTTGGTATAACTTAAACCGTTTGGTAAAGTTGTTATTATCTATCCGTAATTTTCTCGTCTAGAAAATTAACTGAGTTGTAATTATTTTTAACTAATTCCATCAGTTGATTTTAGTTACTGGTTATACACAGTAGTCATTTTTTTTGCCTTATTGTATTTTTTTGTTCAACCGTAACTTCACCTATACATCCTTTCTGTATTTGTTGCTATAAATTTTGACTGGTAATTTTTCTTTTATACTCGAGACCGAGAAAAAGGTTCCACCATAAATCCCACCAAATAGGGTAATTATTTGCTTGTTGGAATAACTTTTAGACCAGCAGTAGCCGTTGTTCCCCTAGGAGTCTGCAACCCATATATCTTCAACAGCAAACTCCGCCGAGCTATAGTTCCTGAAGAAACAAGGAGATCAAACTGGAGAGATTCTATTAGCCTAGTATTGAACAAGGTACTGTCTGTCTGTCTGTAAAATCGAGAAATTACCAGGTCTTATCATTCGCCGTACCAGCCAAAATAAATTTTTGTAAATGTTGGGGTAGTTGCGAGGGTGAAGGGAAGAATACAACTTGAATTGTAATATTTTTTTTGTTCTGCTTTACAGTTTTGTTTTTGTTGATTATAATTTTTTTGGCCGATCAGGTAAATTTTGAAACAACTTAATTTTCTTGTAAATAATTTTTCAATTTAATTTGTACTGTTATACCTATTACAGGTATAATTTTTAATTCTTGTAATATATTTGTTTTTCTGAAAATTATGTTTTTTTATTTTTCTAAGAGGGAAGGGTCTGTTCTCACATTCTCGAAAGTTAGTTGGATTGTACCTGTAACTATTGTTATTAATATTTTTATTGATAACATGGCGCCCACTTATATCTTGTCTTTTAACTTGCTTAATACCGTATAAAAAATTAGTTACTGGAATCAACCAACATTTTAAAGTGATACTTTCTTTATTTAAACTACAATAATCTCTATTTAGCATTGTTGATAAATAAAGCTAAAAGCATATTTGATAATATTTATCAACATTTAACAACTGTCCTGACCTACGAACCCACCGAAATTACTGAGCAGCCGACAGGCAACATAAAAATTTAACCAATTGAACCGCTAATTGTTGATGAGAGGCCTAACAAAACAGGTGATTAAAAATCTTAGATGGACTTAATAATATTAATATGAATTATATATTGTTGAGGTTACAATAGAAATGATATACCATACAAAATAGACAATATCTTACCTCATATTTTTGACGGGTGATTTTTATAATGTCGAAAACGGTACTGCAGTATTGCCAGCTTTACGTATTGTTGGAAGGTGTGATTTGTGATTACTTATTTAATTATAAATACAACTATAAATTCATTCACATGGAATTTTTTTACCTTAAAATTTCGACATTTAAATATTTTTAAAAAATTGGCAGAAATCGAATAAGTTAGGTTATGTTATAGATTTATTCTACGTTGCTGTTACGGAATTGACGATTGAAAACAAATATTAATTAATTATTACAATCATTCTTATTTATTTTTAACTTTCACCTGGTTATAATGATTTTATTTGAATAGTACTGGAGCGTGCATTTTATTAAAAAGTCGTAAAAAATATTACCGTTTTAAAAAGAATTTAAATTTTAAATATTGAATAGCAATAGTAAATCAATGACAGAATTATTTTCTTTGCAATTCATTAAATGGAAATAAATCTTAATAAAAGCGACCAAAAAAATGCACAACTATTGTAAATACCTATAAATATAATATATACATTAAGTTCAAAAATACGTAAATCTTACCTTTTATTTTGCATCCAAATTAAAATAGTCTTGAACATGTTTGATATAACACAAGAATTAATGTACAAATTCACGAAATCATTCAAAATCACAAATATTTTCAAATAGTTTTCAAAACAATGCTTAAATAAAGAAAATATGGCAACACAGATTCGAATATATCACAAGGTGCTTTATTTCATTGCTTAATTAACTGGCGGCAATTTTAAATTAATCCAAACATTTATAATTTTTTTTGGTAGTTAATTTTTTCTTAAATCCAACCACTTATGGATACTGGCAACATAAATAGTGTAGAATCATATACAATAAAAAGAAATCCAATTTTTAATGTAGTAGAACATCCCTATTGATATCAAAGTCGTTTTCTCTTCAATATCACCGTCGAGGGTACGCTTATCTTTATAGAGAAATTTAACCAAAATAATTACCAGGCACGTATTTGGCGGCTGACTTACCAAGAAGTACAAAATATTCCAAAGCTTGGGATAATCACAGTTAGAAGAAAACAATGAGTCACTTAGGTCTACGAGACAAGATATTATCACCATATTCTCGATGAGGCAAAAGCCACAGCTGATAGATAGAGAAGCAGTAAAGACATTGATATCAAGTGCAATTATAATGAGCTGTTCTAACGTAGTAACTCGGAAGATGAGAACGAAGACATCCAAGAAGGAAAAGAAAATGATTACATTTTATTTTGTATGTATTAATTTTGTTAGCATTTTGCTCTGAAACCTTAATAACAAAATTTACAAACAAACGGTTTTATGAAGATTAATTTCTCATATTTTTTTTTGGTTTTGTTATTTTACAAAAAAGTAAATTTTTGAAATTTGTTTCCCATATTTGGCCCCCATTTTGATTATCAAAGACATTTATGAATATTCACTGAACACTGCAATGTAAAAAACAAGAGCCCGGTAAGGGGTTACGCTAAGATCCAATCTGACTCCGCTACTACAGGCATATATTATTAATAATAAATAATAAAACACCACATATTACAATCGCCCTGTATCCCCCAACTAACGTTGTGCGAGAAGGGGTACACATTTAGAGACAACGGACACACACCCAACTATCTCACAGTTAATTATACTGCCACGACTGGGAATCGAATCCGGAACTTTTTGGTGACAGTCCAACTACGTTGCCTTTCAACCATCAGTCATATTCCTATTACATGTTTCATTACAGGAAACATGTATCCAAATATAAATTACTTTAAATAAAATCATGTTAGAAAATTTAGATAAATCTTTCATACAATCATCCAACACACAAAATCACAACTATAGAAACTGAATCCATGTCAAATAATTATTTTTCTGCTACAAGACTGATATTCATTTATAAAAATCTTTCACAGAATAAGTAATTTCATTGTCATAGGATTAATCTTATACCAATCATATAAAATTAATCAAATTTACGATGTTAATAAAAACCTTGGAAAAGCCATAAATCCAGTATATTGATCTTTTATTGTTGTCCATATTTCTTAAGTATCCGTTATCTTTTCTTTATCCTGCAGTCATCTAACTTCATAGACCTAGATGTGGGTCAGACATGTTATAAATTGTAGTGTAATACCCTGCGACGATCTCAACAACTTTACGGTGTAAGACATAGTAAAGAAGTGGGGAATTTGGAGCATGTCTCTTACCTCCTTTATAAAAAAAAGTTAGTAAACGTCCATGAAATTAAATTTAGATTGTTTTATTAAAGTAATTGAATCATTTACTCTTGCACTAGTAAATAAGTATACCTGTTATAAAAAGAAAACTAATAAGGAGAATTCAGGTTTTTTTATATAAAATGGAAAAATCAAGACCGGATCGTATAGTCTTATACAGGGTGTCTCTAAAGGGTTTGTCCAAAAGCTACCACAATAGAGCGATTGAAACTAACTTACCTCAATCCAATAGTGCTTTCAGCTATTGTGGTCAAATTTGGGGTGTTTATCTGTAATAGCAATAGGTATTTTTTGAGGCCATAGAAATTACGCATGTGGTTAGAAGTTGGTCATCTAAAATGTGTTTCAATAAGAGCGCAAGATCTGAATTACGCGCCAGTTTGGCTCTCATAATATCACAAGATTATGACATGACAGGTCGATAGAAGAAAGATAGGAGTTAGTAAACGTGGAGTATTACTCGATAGAATAACGCATCCTGATTGTTAAACATTATTATCAAAATGGTGAAAGTTTGATTGCCACGATTCTTTAATTGCGTCAAATTTTCGGTCGAAGTAATGTTCCTCATTCATCTACTGTGAAAAGAATAATCGAAAAGTTCGAAAGTCCTGGTTCGGTTAGTGATGTGAAATACTCGACACGAGCTCGTAGAGGTTCGTTCAGAACAAAACATCACGGCAGTTCGAGAGAGCGTGGCCAAGAGTCCAAACACATCGATTTGGCATCATGCACAAGAATTGGACGTTACAACAACCACTCTACGGCGTATTCTCACTAAAAATTTGCATCTCCATGCCTACAAAGTCCAATTGACTCAACAACTTCTGCCAACAGACATGCACAGCGAAGAGAGTTCGCCAATTGGATCCTTGAACAACAAGAAGTGAATGGCGATTTTGCTGACAAAATCATTTTCAGTGATGAGGCTCATTTTCACCTCGATGGCTTCGTTAATAGATAAAACTGCCGCATTTCTGGCTCAGAAAATTCACGAATGTTTCAGAAAGCAATGCACTGTTTGCTGTGCATTGTGGTCTGAAGGAATCATTGGGCCGTTTTTCTTCGAAGACGAGGCAAGTAATGCAGTAATGGTGAATGGCCAATGTTATCGTGCTATGGCAACCCAGTTTTTTGTGCCTCAATTGAAAAATATTGCCCTCAGCGACATGGGGATTCAGCAGGACGGTGCCACTTGTCATACCGCCCGTGAAACATTGACGGTCTTGCACGAGTCTTTTCCTGGTCGTGTCATCTTTGGATTGGTGACCATAATTGGCCACTACGCTCTTGCGATTTAACACCTTTGGACTTTTCGCTGTGGGGTTATCTGAAGTCACAGGTTTATGCCAACAAGCCCGCGACCGCTGAAGCATTGAAGGCAGAAATTAGATGCTATATCAACGAAATATCGCCACATGTATGCAACACCGTTATTCAAAATTTCACCAAAAGAGTACGCATGTGCCAGCAAAGCCGTGGCGGCCGTTTACCAGATGTGTTGATCCATACATAACTCCAAAACATCTACATTATAACTCAATAAATATTTCAATACTTTGCTACAGAAAACCATGTTTTATTGAACCTTGAAATATTGTGCTCTTATTGAAACACCCCAGATATGAAGAAGCTCACATTTTTTCAACAGTTTATCCATTATATTTGTAACTGTTTTATAATTATTAGAAAATCCTATTTCCTTCTTTTTGCCTCTTGTTACATTTTGTTATCTGCTATTATAATTAACCCAAAAAGTACATATATGTCGCTGCGTCTGATACAAGCAGGGAAACATTTTCATTTGTAACACCAATATTACACAAATCATTTATGAATATTTCCTGAACCCTTCACGCATTGGTTTGCAGCGCCCGTTCACTACATATTAACAGTGGAAAGGTCTGTGAACTTGATATCACAACCTTCGGTGCTAATATATATATATATATATATATATATATATATATATATATATATATATATATATATATATATATATATATATATATATATATATATATATATATATATATATATATATATATATATATATATATATATATATATATATATAACTATATATATATATATATATATATATATATATATATATATATATATATATATATATATATATATATATATATATATATATATATATATATATATATATATAACTATATATATATATATATATATATATATATATATATATATATATATATATATATATATATATACACACACACACATTTAAAAAAAAATCTAAATTCGTTTAGCGGTGTAGAAATTGTAACCTACGATAATATTTTTCAGACGTATTGATTGAACTATTACTATTTGAGTTTGCATAAATTCATGTTATCATATTTTATGTCTATCAAATATCTAAAACAATATAAAAATATATAATTCTCGATAAGTAATTCGGTTCCTTCGTCTCAAAGAGTAAAAATAAATAAAGAATAAGTAACTAAATGAAATACATATATAATAGATTACAATTCCTTTTTTTTTTCTATTATACATTTTGTTTTCTAGCTATATTATCTTTTTTTACTTTTGAGGCCTTTTGGCGCCGGCGTACACCGCACGATTTTGCCCTTATGTAGGGCGCGGGCCTGAATATGGTATTAGATAATGGTATAAGTTTCGCAATTAGCACCGATGGTTGTGGTGTTGGTGTGAAGATGCCACTAAAGTTATAAAATGATTATAACTTGTTTATACAATTAGCACCATTGTTTTTTTACATATTTAGAGGGTGCTAAATGATGGTGTAGGTAATTAGCAACAATGGTTGTGGCGCTGATGTGAAGTTTTCACTAAAATCATAAATTAGCACCTCTGTTTTTTTATATATTCAGAGGGTGCTAAATGGTGCTATAGGTTTCGCAATTAGCGCCGATGGTTATAATATCAAATTCATAGACCTACAGTGGCGGTGTACTTTGAATAGCACTTAAAATACACATAATATTAATGATTTGATGTCTTTTAATATCCATAGCCTCGTCAACACAAACACACATACACTGGTTTTTCGCGTCCTCACATCTAAAGATGGACGAATATGCGACATAGTTGTTACAATTTATTTTTATCTTTGCACCATCTACACACTGCGACGTTCATGGGTAAAATGGATACTTAATAAACACTCTCTAATTGTCGCCGTGCGTACTTACTACATTCTGGAGGAGTAGTGGAGGTAGTAAAATATTTTGAAATATTAGTGATTTTCTCCTCACTTCAAATTCAACATATCACAACCTTGATTTCATTTAAAGTAACTCCATTGTAAATGGATAAGACAGTTAACCTGTTGAGGTTTTACCCGCGGGTAAATTACATTTATTTGGCGTTTGCAACTGATAATATTTATTTCCGTACGAAAAAAAATATATTATATGTATAGTGTTATACTATATCTAAAACCGGCTTTATCTTTCTTCAGCTTTCAGTTTACCAGTAATGGAGTTGTCTTGGTGTTTTATTTTATGGCATGTGCAATAATAAAGTCCATAAAAAGTTGCACTTGCAGTGGGTCGTGAGATACTGCTAATATTAGAAATTATCGCCGCCATAAATATTTATAATAACCGGAAAAATGTACGTAATAACTTATAGTTGTGTGTAAGTTAACGTTGCTGGCACTTGGCACTATTTGTAGGGTAATAAAATTTCAAACTGTATTAACGTTCAGGGTATTTCTCGTTCAACTCAGGTCATGTATGGAATATACATACATATGAACTGGCATTCCTGTATTACTTGAACATTGATTTTGATAATCATTCTTAATGTAGTCATTAACTGTTTAGGTCAAGGGGTGGACAAGTTAAGTTTTAGAAAGGAACCGAAGAATGTTGATATCCAATAAAAGAAATTGTCTGGGAATGATTGAATAATTAACTTCCGTAGTGACTTAGCTACATATAGTTATCGGGTATTATGGTTATTTTTAATCAATATGTTCAATATCAGTTCTCCATTTATTCGTTAGACACATTTGGTAAATTATTTATTAGAAAAATACACGTGCGGATGATATTTAAGACCAATGTGTTAAAATCTATATTATTGAAAGCTAAACCAATAAATGAGGTTCAAAATTCAAAAAATTGTAAATGCATTACCTCTTGTGAATACAGTAAATGTTGTATCTGTGAATCATCTAAACCTTTCAATGTGCGGCTCACTGAACACAAGAATTATTCAATGGAAGGAGAATTCGGAAGTCAAACGTTTTTGAACACGCGTAGAGTATCAGTCATATTATTATTAAATGGCATTTTGCAAAAATTTTAGATCAGAAAATAGCACAAGAAACAATAAAAATAATAGGGGAGAAAATTAGTCACCTCGTATGATGAACCCAATTACACATACACTGGAGGTGAGAATATCAATTGTTTGCTTCCACCGAGATGTGTTTGCAATACGCTCGATATATATGCTTTTGTTTACGTTTTACTGTTCTAAAAAAATTATATATTTCGTTTTTTTCTTATCATTTATTTTCTTTTTGACAGTAGTACATGTATATGAATAGTCGCAAAACTTACAAACTAAGACATACAAAAGTATTCAGATACAGAATAAAGACATTAATTTAGTAAAAATTCTTTTAGTCTAGTTTTAAATAAAACGTTCACTTTTGATAGCTTTTAATTCGTCAGGCAACAAATTATAAAATTTGGGTCCTAAACAATTAAGAGATTTAGAAGTTAAATTTAATCTACAAAATAAATAGACGGAGAGCTGGCTACATAAAAAAGCAAGGTATAAGGTACATGAAATGTGAATAGCTAGAGAGGTTTCATTAACGCTCCCGAACACCGAGTGGCCAGTCTGCCAGCGCGATTAGGAAGATTAAGGCGGGGGCGGACGGTCAAAGATGACAAATTTTACAATGAAAAAAATGATAATGCTCATGGATAAAAATTATTGGGAAGTGAAGTATTTGTTGCTACGAAACGCGGACAATTATTGACAGACGATTTCGTGGAAGAGAAATGGCCGGCAGACTTCAACAAAGCGGCGTTATCTTTACTTAGTGAGAAAAAAATGATAAGCCCCATGATTAAAAATTTTTGAAAATGATTGTTAAACTGTTGAGGAAGCTATGTTGTCAATGGCAGACGATAAAATGGAAGACAACATCGGGGCAGACTGTATTGAAGAGCGCGGTCTCGATCGCGCTTAACGAGTTAGTTCCGTACGATGCATTATAACGATTTATTATTTTGTTAATTATATTATGAGGACAATAAGTTAACAATTCCTATATTATACAAGTGCTAAAAGATATGTTTACCATTAAAATAATTTTTTTTATTAACAAATAATACAAATAAATTGTAGATTTATTCTATTTCGCTGTTTGTGTCGGATTCATCGTACTGCATATCTTCGCTTTTGCAATCGATGTCATCCTCAGATTGAATTTCGTTAACATGTGTTGAAAAACAAAATTAAAAATTAAAAATGGCTATTAACAAATATAAGAACGGAAGCGTGTGGAAATATTTGTACCTTCAGGCTGTTCTTGATCGATAATAACGTCTTTAACGCTAGATGGTATCTGAGGTCCATCGAACCATTGGAACTGGTATTTGGAGTCGACTATTACCCATCCGCAGTCTTCTGGCACCAAATTAGTCGGAATTTTCTTGTGAGCTCACAAGAAAATTCCGACTAATTTGGTGCCAGAAGACTGCGGATGGGTAATAGTCGACTCCAAATACCAGTTCCAATGGTTCGATGGACCTCAGATACCATCTAGCGTTAAAGACGTTATTATCGATCAAGAACAGCCTGAAGGTACAAATATTTCCACACGCTTTCGTTCTTATATTTGTTAATAGCCATTTTTATTTTTTTTTCAACAGATGTTAACGAAATTCAATCTGAGGATGACATCGATTGCGAAAGCGAAGAAGATATGCAGTACGATGAATCCGACACAAACAGCGAAATAGAATAAGTCTACAATTTATTGGTATTATTTGTTAATAAAAAAAATTATTTTAATGGTAAACATATCTTTTAGCACTTGTATAATATAGGAATTGTTAACTTATTGTCCTCATAATATAATTAACAAAATAATAAATCGTTATAATGCATCGTACGGAACTAACTCGTTAAGCGCGATCGAGACCGCGCTCTTCAATACAGTCTGCCCCGATGTTGTCTTCCATTTTTTCGTCTGCCATTGACAACATAGCTTCCTCAACAGTTTAACAATCATTCTCAAAAATGTTTAATCATGAGGCTTATCATTTTTTTCTCACTAAAGATAACGCCGCTTTGTTGAAGTCTGCCGGCCATTTCTCTTCCACGAAATCGTCTGCCAATAATTTTCCGCGTTTCGTAGCAACAAATACTTCACTTCCCAATAATTTTTATCCATGAGCATTATCATTTTTTTCATTGTAAAATTTGTCATCTTTGCCCGTCCGCCCCCGCCTTAATCTTCCTAATCGCGCTAGCAGACTCGGTGTTCGGGAGCGCTAGATATTCACATTTCATGTACCTTATACCTTACTTTTTTATGTAGCCAGCTCTTAGACTGAAACCTATTTTTTTCTCGTATTGAAATATATAAACATGGATATGTTAAGATTTTAACATTTTTAAAATACCTTTACAAGAATAGGTATTTCAAACGCCAGCAATGAATTTTAAAACTCGGTTTTGATCTATAATCATTTCATAGATTTGGATAAGATCGACTTACTTCACTCAGAAAATAAAGGTAAAAAATTAGATTTTTTAAAAATATTAGAAATTAAAAAAGCAGTAAAAAGTAATAACATAACAAATGATCAAATAATTTTTACCGGTCACGACATTTTAAACAAAATAGTGTAAGTTAAAGAAATTCCCATCGTTTCATACCATAAAATTTAATACTTTACAATTAATTGTATTGTACAGCCCAGATGTTATATGTAAGTAAAGAATACGATTTAATATCTAGTCACAAGAATAACTTATTCTTGTGATCTAGTATCATCTGTACTCTTGAGAAAGGCCTAAAAAGCCGAAACACGTGTAGAGTTTTAATAAAATATTTTTGAAACATTTAAAAGCAAGAAGTTTCTTTATTTTTAATAATTTATTTTGTTGTTTTTTATTTCTTATATAATTTCTTACTTACTTTCCTAGCAGCTGAGCAAAGGTTTATCCATCCGACCCCTCGAGACATATATGAATATATATTATGCATAACTAAGAAGAACAAGGTGTGGACCTACTTCTATAATCCGATATATACGGCCGTATTTTTAGCGAAACGTTTCCTAAATATGCATTATCCCTTCTTTTGCACTTATAAATTGGGTGTCTATTGAAAAATGGGGGAAAGTAAAAGTAAAAGGGCAAACAGAACGCTCCATGCATACGCAATTCAAACTGCTATTTACTATGCAAATAGTCCGCCAAGGCGTTTGTTTGGCGTTCTTCTATTAATCACAGACGATTATGGAATTAATTAAATTTTGCGGTACATTCGTGACATTTGATAAATCTAAGAAGTATTAAAATATGTTAAACTTGACTGGAAGTCATCCGATAAAGAATAAGACAGACTGTTTGATTATTGGGAGGTATATTTATTGATAAGCAGTAGACATCTATAATAAAATTAGAAAATAAAACGATTTGTTTCTGTTTTCGTCATGTTTCATAATCTTTCTGTTTACTATATGATTTACATGTCTTGACACTCCACGTTCATATTCAAATTTAAATTTTTCAAAAGTAGTAGTAATACGGTTTCAAAATTGTTCATATAAATTCGAAATCATGCACCTTTGTCCAAGAAACTATATATTTATTAATCCTACGACTTCAGAATCATTAAATACGTACTTTATTTTTGGTGACACACTAAACATGCATTAATTTTTTCTAGTCTTATAGTAATAGCGTAGTAAATTTTGGTCATAAATATGGAGAATTTTGTGTCTGTCTCATATTATAAATAACTACCAGTTGTTACCCAGTTGTTTAACTTAGTTTTCTATAAACATTGATGAGGACAGTAAATCTTCTGTTGCTGCATATGGTAGAGTTTTCATCTATATCGTTGATGTGGAGAACTTATCGAAACATAATGCATCTGTGTTTGTTATGGAATATTTACAGCTTCTGCACTACATTTTCGCCCAAAGTTCTATCAATTTGTTGCTCCACTACGCTCAAGTCAGACACAACCCGTAATAGAATCACTCCTCACCCACTGGCGGTTCTTCTATAGAGTCATTTGGTCAATGACCTCCCACATACAAATACAAAAATAGAGCTATTCATTTTCTGAAGTTTAAAAATATATAATATATATATTTTTAATATTCTTAAAAAATATATTAAAGTTTCTAGTTCATTCTATGCACAATACTATTCAAATAGATCGCAGGATTTCGTATCCCCTCCGAGCACCGAGCCTCTACATTCATATTCATTACATTATTCGTTAATAGAATTTAAAAATCTTGGGTCAATCCACAACGTGTTCTCAAAGCTAGTTACGGACCGAATTTACAACGAATTAAAGTGAAATAGACTTATGCGCGAATCGTCAGAAAGCAAAAGAGACAGAAAACACTGGCGGGGATAACGTCCCTGACGGAAACGGTAACGCACGAAGTTTAGTAGAGCAGTCGCCAGTCAGCAGTCTTAATGCTGACTAGGTACGCGTTGGTTGGTAAATTCCGTCGCGTTGTTTTTAATGTTTTTATTTGTAAACATTTTATTAGTAAATCTCTACTTGTCGTGAAATTAAGTAAAATAAAAGTAAAATAAGTGTTTTTGGTATTTACTATTAAATATGAATGTTGTACAAAATATATTAAAACTGGAAAGATGGACATAAGTTGTGTTATGAAGACCGAGTGAAATTCAAAGGTGGTGACCGTCCAAAACCTAATATGACGATAAAGCAAACATTTCTTGATAAGAAAAAAGAAGTTAATAGGTATTTTTAATTAAAAAAAGTTATCATTCAGCAAATTTTATTCATTGTTACACTCATCAACTAAATTTAATTTTACAAAAAGCATCAAGTCAGGATAAAAGCATAACAATTTTTTTTTCTAATTTAGATAGCTTTTCTTCATTCTTTGGAAAATCGCCAAAAAGAACAGCCGTGTTAGATAATGTTAGTTGTTAAGGTGAGATTACCTAAAGCGGCTCCAACACGATGGAGTTTTAATACAAAGTGCATAGAGATTGTTTATACCTATCGAACAGAATTATTAGATTGTTTAGAAAAAAATCATTGTTAATGAATCAGAAAGCAACACTCTAAACCAAGCTATTGGTTTAAAAAACTACTTACAAAATGAACATTTTCTTTACTGGTTAAATTTTTTTTCATTTAGTTATGCCTCATTGTGATATATTGTTCAATCAATTACAAAAATGTAATATCGATGTCATAACAGTAAATAAGTGTATTGGCATTTTTAATAGTAAAATTGAAGACATCAGAAATAAAATTTTGAATAACTATTTGGAGGAGACATCCATGAAGTCTGCCCAGAGATGTAAAACGGAAGAATCAAAAAGGAGAATTTCATTAGGAGTTTGTGATATAATTACATCTGAGATCAAAAACAGGTTTGGCTTCAGTAATCATTTAGCAGTGTCTCAGTTATTTCACGCAGATCGATTTAAAGATTATAAAAAAAGCTTTCCTCAAGATACGTTTAAATTAGTTAAAACGGAGTATCCAGTCATAAATCATTTGAAACTTAAAACTGAATTAGAAGTATTATATAGCCGAGAAGATTTTTCCAATAGTGAAGGTGCAGTTGCTTTGTTACAGCCTTTTATTAACAAAAATTTGTGCAATACTTTTTCTGAAAGTGTCAATCTGTTAAAAATCTTGTGTACTCTCCCTATGACTACCGTCGAAAGTGAACGTTGTTTTTCCACCTTAAAAAAGAGTAAAGACATTTTTAAGAAATACCATGGGTCAGGAAAGGTTATCTTCTTTAGCTATGCTTACCATGGAGAGGGCATTAATAAAGAAGATAAAAGAGTTTAATGAAAAAGTAATTGACCACTTTGCATCTCAAAAAGACTGGAGGATCGACTTGGAATTTAAATCACTTTAAAAGGTAGGTAATACAGTAAACTTTTCTAACTGACCTCCCTATCTCTTGACCCACGAACCGCCACTGTCCTCACCCATAACATTATATCTCGCCTGATGGACTTGAGCGGCAAATATTGCTACAAAGGCTACCAACCTTTGAACTTTAAATATAATTTTATCAATTGACTGAATCTGTTCTGGCCTTTGATATACACGTTTCAAACATTCAAAAATCTGTTTAACGTAATAAATCTTACGAGAACCTCCTTGAGGCTTTTTGGGAAAATGGAAATAAAGATTATGAATTAGAAGCCTAGATCCCGTGATATTGCATTTCTTATTGTCTTGTTACCAAAAGATGAATGTTTGGTCATATAACAAATTATACTTGGCAATTATTACTGGCATAACACCCTGGTAATGTCTGCATTATCCGTCAATTTTTGCTTCTTTTTGTTTTTCTTTTCCAACATTTCCAACCTTTCATTGGTGCATTCGGGTATAAACATTAATTCAATTTTTGAAAATAACTTCAAGAACATATTTCTATAGATTACATAAACATAAACATAACATAAAACACCACATAAATTAGACAGCCCCCAAACCAAAGCCGAAGCTGCTCGGACAGGGGTTACACAGTTGAAAAAAACGTAAACACACACGACCAAACCCTTCGACTTTGCCAGAATCGAAACCAGGATTTGAACCCGGGAGTCGATAAGCAGTAAACCAGCTACGTTTGTCACTTAACGCTCTGGCCCACTGCGCTACTGAGCTCGGTAGCTCGATTGACTATTTATATCATTTAAAAGAATTTCTAAGATCGTTCCATTCGGTAGTTGCATTCGTGGTAGTTTGGTAAAACAGTTCTGAGGCGAATTCTGATACTCTTGGGTTGAGTGCCTGAAGATGTAGTTTTGGATCCTGTAGTGTTTAATAAGTTAGCTTAAATACTGTTGTCGGCATTGTCATTTGAATTTGTTTGAAGATCTTCACATGCCAGTAGGTTGACAGCATCTGAATCATTGTTGCTCTCACTCTTAATCCCATTTTCTGGTTCTGAGCAAGCCCAGTCTGAATCCTCATCTTCGCTATTATGAAAAAACCAGTTTCACTGCTAGATAAACTTAAATTGAAAGCAAATCTTTTTCACTCACAGGCTTTCCTAGATTCATTCTGAAATTAAAATAAAACGGTTTAGAACTTCTGAGACAAATGGTCTCACACGATTGGCCTACTGGGATAATGTTCCTGAAATGAAAATTAATTACTTTATAATAAAGATCAAGAAGAAACTATCTGAAACAACTAAATATACATTAACTAGATTAGAAATTTTCATCATACCAGCTTTTTAATTCATTACTCTTTGCTATTTAAGACAAAATTTTAGATGCTAGTGAAGGCAAGCGCGAGTCCAAGAGGATTAATAGGTGCAACTTCCACCTCTTGGATCTTCAACAGAAATCCTGTTGATGGTAATGATATTACATATTTCTAAAATGTAACTATTCGCATAGATCTTGCTTCGAACATATAAATACTTTTAGTACTGCTGCGATTTAGAGATCGATCATGTAAATAAAGTGTAGAGTTCAGCTCAAAACTTGTATTACAAGTATTACTTGTATTACATACCATTCCTGGCATTTCTTGTACCAGGCATTTTTAAAGATTTGTATCAAGTGCCCCGTTGGAAAGTTCCTGGATCTTCCTTCCCTTGAATAAAGGACAAGCCTTCTTTATAGACTGACATTTATCATAATTTTTTGTTTTAAAATTAATTCTCAAATAGTGGCCTATTGTGTTGTTTTTCGAAATATAAAAAAAATCTTTGAAAAGTTGCATAAAATGTAGTAGTCAGAGAGAAGATTTTCGAGATATCAAATATTAATCGACTTACCTCAGTTAAATTTTAAAAACGTACCTTGAAATGTTTCATTAAAATTTTTTAATAATTAATTATCAGTGTCCTTCGATACCGTCAGTAATAATTCATGTCATATATTTTAATAATTTCTTCTTATTGACATTGACATTTTTGTAACTAAATTAGCTATTTCAAATATCAAACTGCCAAATTTATCCTAACCCCATTTTGTGACGTCAAATGTAAAAAATATTTCAGTTTACATCCGCTTTATTTAAGTACTTGAAAAATATATTTTGTTCGCTTGATATAGTAGACATGATTTATAATCATCATCAAGAATACATATTTTTTTAAAGTCAAATACGAAAATGTTTGGCCAATTTTGCACATCACCGAATTATTCATTGTCTTTGGCCTTTAGAATAAGTGTACCAAATTTGAAAGCATTATCTCATGCTATGGCTGATATCGCGTTACTACAGACATGCGGACAGATTTTTTCATAAAGTTGTGTTTTTTCATTATAATTTGTCGAGATTCGTCCAGAAATACAGTAAAATTTTTTAAATTTTTTTCCCGAAATTCTTTTTTCTTCTTTCATTCATTATGTCTCTTCTGGTGGTACCACATTCACCAAATTTAATGTGTCACCTAAAATATATAACGGCACTTCCACAAATATTGGTCTTGTGGAAAATATCGATTCCAGCAGCTCAAGAGTGCTGATCGTGTCTTCGGAGATGGAAATCTGATATTGAGAGTTAGGTTGTCACCAACAATTTACTGGGGGCGCCAGATATTTTTATAAAAAAAATATCAAAAGTTAACTAAAGTATATTAAAGCTAAATAGCTAGGGAAAAATTAGTATTCTTGTATATACTGTACAGGAGCCAAGAATTAAACAAACACTGTAATTATTTCAAAGTTTTACAATATTAAAAATGATTTTTCCTCTTACAAAAAAAAATAATTTTAAATAAAAATATTTTGCAAAGGTTAACAATTCAAAAGTGTGGGAAAAAAAAGCACTGGCTTACAATTATTTGTCTTCTGACCACGATGATTACAAAAACCAACAAGGGCTTACGTGGTTGAAGGGAGCTAGAGTTGGGCGATGTCCGTTTAATGTTATCCTGGGAAAATGGACCTTTGAGTACTCGAGGTTCTGCCTCTAGGTTTGAGGTCTTGTTGAAGGTTTCTCAGACCCAAACGATGTTACACTCTCCTCATCCTTATTTATTTCCAGAAGCCACCAGGTATAGCGAGTCCCAACAATACTTTCAGAGACCATCAGGTGTATCTAGTCCCAACAAACTGCAGCATATCCCAAGGCAAAAATATAATAACTGTTAATGATTTACTACAATAGTGAAGCTATTGCAAAGCGAGGAAAAAATTAGAGGTTTCTAAAAATTACAGAAATTAAATTAAATTAGGCCCACAAAACAAATATAAATAGTAGAATTTAATACTCAAAAAAATGCCTAATTTCCTTAAGATAATCACTCAAGATTAATAATTGATTGATGATGTAGAAATGATAAAAGGCAGAACATTATTAACTGCTGATGTATTATTGGTCGCATCTGCCCGTTCAACTCTTGTTCCTTCACTAGTAGAAACACAAGTGAAATGAAGGGGTTCTGTTTAGTTTCCGTAGTTGACATTACATCTTTGGGACTTATGCTTTCCTTATTAAATGAGTAGTTTGAAAAGCATTCAGCATTAGGCGTTGCGCTATCTGTAAAAACACTACTTGGATTTGATGTAAGCAAATACGTTGATGTCTTACCTCCTTTACTATACGGTGGAGGTTCCATATCAAATAGTTCTGGTTCAAGTGAAGTACCATACAATCCATACCTCCCACGTAACAATAAAAGGTAAGGATATGTTCTCTTAATAAGCTCATTTGACTCAACAGAGATATACATTTAGAGGATATTAATTTTTTTTGTCTTTTGTTGAAACTTTTAAAAGTAAAGCAAAAATCCACTGAAGTCCAGAGGCTGATTTTACCTTGTTGAGAGAGTCCAATATAGAGAAGAGCGAGTTTAAAACTGATGAAAAAAAGATCTCTCTACATGATGAACTTATTTTATCGGAACCACTAAAAAAAAAAGCAAACAATTATAACTAAGGCTGCTATTTCGCTGTATATATACATTGGCATTTTTGGAATACTTAATTTATATATGCTATACCATAATCGTCTCAAAATGATAAAATGTTAAATCTATATGGGAGATAGAACCACACTACCCTGCAGGATTTTCCCAGCGAATCGAATAAAACAAGTTCCAACCCCCCATATGCAATAGGGAATGAGATAATCAACTTTTACTTCTTTCAACCCTAATTTTCAACATTAAATACTAAATATTTCTTCGTGTGAGAGACAGAGGGTTGTTCTGAAACCTCACAGTCCATAGGATTTTTCCTGCTGAATAGAATAAAACAAGTTCCAACCCTCTATATGCAATAAGGGATGAGATATTCAATTTTTACTTCTCTCAACCCTTATTTTTAACACAAAATGCTAAATATCTCAGTTCGTATGGGAGATAGAGGGTTGATTTTTACCCTAGAACCCCAGGAACCCCCTGGCAAATCGAATAAAAAGAAGTTCAAACCCACTACCTACAATAGGGGTTGAAATATTGAATTTTTTGTACTTTCATCACTAATTTTCAATACAAATTGCTAATTATTTCAGTGTATTGTAATAAAACTTTTAATATATTGTCCTGAATCCCATGCAGAAGGTAGGAAAAAATAATATTTAGGATTTGCAATTTTGCGCAAATGTTTAGCCGAGCCTATCAAGATTTTTAAAACTTATCGATTAAGTGTTTCATAATATTATATAAATTATCTTATGCAGTTGCTTATTTACAGCGCCCACACCTATGATAATATGCGCAAGAAATCAGCTTTAATTATAACATAATCAGACGTTTTCTTTTACACCTTTTTTATATTAACGTCTTGGCGGAGTTTAGCACATTGTTATTCCGCCACTACAGACACCCACACAACACCATTCCCTCTGATATTTGCCAGATGCAGCAGCAAATGAACTTTATAAAAAACTAGTTGTAATTAGTAATAAGGTAAATAAGCTGTAAGCTGAATGCTAGACAACTTAAAAGCTGGAAAACTTGCAGAACCTTGATTAATTTGCCAAAGGTAAAAACTACTTTAAACTGATCTTACTACGGAACACCCAGTATATTCAACACAAAAAAAATTGTATAAGTTGTAATACGAGTATATAGCTCTAATGCTCAGTAAAAGTTTACTGCAGCAAGACGCAATTATAATAACTAATAAACAGTGCAAAACATAAAACCAAACTTGTTTCTTAATTGAAACAACTGGTATTCGTGATACTAGCTTATGTTCCAAGGGATACCAGCTGATGGAGTGAATCTACTGTGTACCCAGGTAAGTGAATTGTATCAAATTACACAAAAGAAAAAACAGGTTCACTTACCTAGTACAAATCACAGAAGATCCAGTCCGCTGGTTTAGAATCGTTTAAATTTGGCAGGGCCACGTGCAACACGTCCAACAGATTCTACTCCAGTAATTGCCTAGTAAATCCTTAAAACTTTCTGTACTCTTGTCCTTGCACAAGGAAAACCACTAAAAGACATAAACGTACAGCAGTAAAAATTTTAAGTTGAAAGGTTTCCTCAATTACCACATGTCGTTAAATATTAACCAAAACCTGTCAATTGCACAAATGCAGGAAATACGGAAAATTTATAAAGCTACTAATGCTTTATTTCGATATATAAATCAGTGGTAGAACACTAGAAACCTAAATAATCATGGATTTCCACCATGTGGTCGTTCAAAACTTTAATTAACCTAATTAATTAACATCCATGTAAATTCTGCCGAAATATATCTACATAAGCTACTACAACCTTAACAAAAGATCAAATCTAATCAAAATTAGATAAATTATCATAAGATTACAGAGAAAAACTAAGATAACTTTTTGCTTTTGCTTACTCGATGAATCCCACCGTGACAATGACTTCCCAATTGATTTCCGTTCGATCGAACCCTTGGCAAATCCCCACTCTCGGTTTCTTGTCCAAGTCGGTTAACTAAAGTCTATTCTACGCGCTGAAGGTAGGTTAACAAAGGAGTAAAGCTACGGTTTCCTAGGACAGTGCGCGACGTGAAACTGACCGACGTCGACATACGTCCGAACCTAATGTATTCAATACAATTGAAGCGGATTCCTAGAGTGTGCTTTATTCTACGTACACATTGCGCATGGCGTTGTCGGTTTGGATTTACGTCGTAACCTATTCGTGTTAGATTTCAGCGTTACTCGGAGCTGAGCGGATTATAGCCTGTGCTGATGGTAGAAGATCTTAAAAAATAAAGATCTTTATTTTATACGATTTTTTACTTTTCTGGCGATGAAAATGAGTCAAAAATTCTCTCTCCAGAAAGACGAACTTTTAATTGACTTGGTTAAACAACATCCACCCATATATAATTGCAAAATTCGCAGTTACAAAGACGCCGTAGTCAAAAATTGTGCAAAGATTGTGCATTATTAATAACTCTTCCTCGTCGGCTTCCTCTTCTAACAATAACATTACCACTATTTCGTCCAGACGCGCCATTTTGCGTGAACAATAGACCGAAACTGGCTTTCTAGCAAACCAGGCCGATGCGCGACGTACTCTGGACGTTTGTCAGCGGGGTTGCGCCTGCACGCACGCACGCACGCACGCACGCACGCACACACACACACACACACAGAAGGGTTCAAAACGTATATATCAATCAAAATCTCGAGGTCGAAAAAATCACGATTACTATACTTCCTTGTATAAGGTATAAGAAAGTAAAAAGCCAATCGAATTCCTGATTCACCGGGGGACCTTATGTCAAAAGCTTTAGGGGCATTAATAAATATGTTAACATCTGTCTTCACCACGCACAAAAAAAAACTATTTTCCATGACCATAGCTGCAGAAGAAAAAATGAATGAAAATAATCCCCTTGTCGTTTTCCTATTTTCCGAAAATTGTACAGTGTTTGGAAAGTGAAACTTTATTTTTAATTCGCTTTCTAATCAACGATCTACCATATTATAAAAATAGTGATTTTCAAATAAATTACAGAAAAATAAATCTACGAGATACCGTAATATCCAGATGACAGATATTTTCAAATTATAGTTTATGCTTATTCCTTTAAAATAGACGACTATTCTTTAACCTTGTATATTTGATTGAATAATTTTATGTAAGCAAATTCCGATTTCATTTCACAATATATTCAGTTTTATTAAATCAGACGATGACTTTTCCATTTAACCCAATCCCATTTCATACGACCGAAAGCGCGAGGGTGCAATAGTGCACAACGAGTTGACTTTTCACATGCGCTTTATGAACGTATCATACCGAAATGCACACGCGGGAAACAGTGATAGCATCAGGTACAATATGAGAGGCCTGGAGGACAGACATCGCTTTGGCTTCACACAGAGGTTATCTCTCCATGGACTGCTATATCCAGAGGCGGCAGTCGTCTCAATAAAAGATCTTGAGGTGTAGTGAACCTTGGAGGTCACCGATGACTCAGACTTATAATGTTGAATGTTTGGTACCTACTAAACTGTACTTTATTTAAATGTAGTGTTTTGCTATTTTTCTTTTTTAATTAGTCATCATCATTCATCATCAATTTCATCATATTAAGGTAGGTAACAGAATTATAGGTATTCGTCTAAACAAATCAAATTATTTCAGATATGTATACATATTTTGCAAATTAAAATACACAGGGTTTATTTTATGATGCAGTTTGGTGTCAAAATGTGCATTTGGAAAAAAAATTCTGCAGTTGAAAATTGAAATTTGTGCAGTACTTAATTTTTATTTGATCCATTGAAAAAATATAAAACTATATAATAATTATATCAAAAACTTAAATGATCATACATATGATTCCTTAATGACATTAAATATACTATATAATTGTTCAAAATTTAGCTTTTTGGACTCTTGCTTATATTTAATGCTCTCACAATCTTCCTCTGCCTGAGTTTTTTCAAATATACCTTGATACCATGATTGAATTTTGCTTTAGGCGCTGCTTTTGACCCGCGGTCTTTTTTGCTTAGCCACTTGTGAACACTGGGTTTGGAATTTAATAGCTCTAAACAAGGCATAATTGTAATGAACAAACATATAAAGATTTTCTGTTTCTAGGATCAGTCGACTTCTGTTGGCTGTTTTTAACACGTTACCACTACTAATCAATCTCTCGACGTCCGCACTGTGGGGCTTGTTGCCAAAATTCGTGCAATTATAGTTGTCACATTAGGAAATTGACTTAAGCTCGAAGCTAAGAATTTCGTCAATTGAGGAAGAGACGTTTTTCTGATTTCATCAATATTGTCCAAATCTAATAAATAATAATAATAATAATAGTAATAATAATAATAATCAGTCGTCCACCTCAAGAGAGGACGATGCGGGGAATTCCCTGAAGATGCGCAGCTCGCAGACGGAAGCATCCTAAGACATCTGGATGCCGGAGAGACCTATACATACCTGGGTGTGCAACAAAGGCACATCCAGGATGTAACACAAAGCCCGAATTAGAGCTGCCGAACAGGAAAATCTGTTTCGGCAGCATGTCGATAAACCCCAGCATGGTGTCTTCTATAAGAACATAGAAACACTGGGTTTATCGACCAGGCTGACCTTCGCCTTTCTAAGGTCAGCAGGGCTTAAGTCGGAGACCGAGGGATTCATTATGGCCTGCCAAGATGGTGTTATCAACACCTTGGTCTACCGTAACCGCATGTGGTGTGTAGAGGTTCCTGATATCAACTGCAGGACCTGCCATCAGGCGCCGGAATCGCTCATGCACTTACTATCTGCATGCCCTATATATGCGATTTCGGCCTACATCCACCGGCATAATGCGGCGTTAAGAGTGCTATACTACCATTTAAGGCACTCGTACGGGGTAGACCAGACACCAGTGCTGCCTTACGTCCCCGGAGATATTGAGTCCGTTGTCGAGAACGAGAAATGCCGGATTTACTGGAACTACTCGTTCCCGACTGTCAGGCTAATCCAAGCCAACAAGCCTGACATAGTCCTCCTCGACCATCAACTCAAGGTGATGTATGTCATCGAGTTCTCGGCACCTGCACAGAAAAACATCACCTTGAAGGAGGAGGAGAAACGGACCAAATATTGCGATCTCCGGTACGAGCTCCAAGTGCTGTACCCAGGCTACTCGGTAAAAATGGTCGTCCTTATAATCGGTGTACTCGGAGGGATAAAGCCTACGCTACTTTCGGAACTAAAGATCATACCGGCCTGCCAAAAATCAGCTGAGTGGCTGGCAGGCCAAATGCAGAAGGCGGTCATTCTGGGTTCTCTCCGTCTGCTTAGGGCACACGATTCCGGAGCCTACAGTCACTAACCCTGCGGGATGTGGGGAGTGGCTGAGGTTAATGTGCTGGCGCGACTCCCGTGAGGCGTCGGAGGCCACGGGAGGACTATCCAGCGTCGGGCAACCGAAAAAAAAAAATAATAATAATAATAAAACGTCTGCTTAGGGCACATGATTCTGGTATCTACAGTCACTAACCCTGCGGAATGTGGGGAGTGGCTGTAGTTAATGCGCCGGCGCGGCTCACGTGAAGCGTCGGAGACCGCGGGAGGACTGCCCGGCATCGGATAATCCGAAGAAAAGAGTCTTTATTAATAGTGAATAAATACAAAAAAAAATTGTATTTACAATAATAAGATAAATGTTGGGAAATGCTCGGCGAAGTTTAGCCAAGGCTACTTTTACACTTAACCGCGCATTTTAAGGATGCCAATGTAAAAAACAGAGGCATTATTTAATAGATTTAAACTAATCTTAAAACTATAAATTATTGCACGTTATTTTCTAAACTTATAACATCTGTAAATTCGTAATATGCAGTGCGTTCGGAAAATAAACCTGTATCTATTATATTCATGTATAAACAAAATAAAAATTTAAAACTAAAAGGATGTTTTCACATAAAACTAAAGTTACTTCTATTTATTAATTCGTCCATTTAATAATTCATTTTTTATAGAGATTTTAAATTGCTGCAGTGACATTGATTTAAAATTTTCTGATATACCATTGTACAATTTTACTGCATTGTATGAAAATGATCTTTGAAAAATGGCTGTGTTATGTTGGGGCATTGTGAACATGTTATTACACCCGATGTTAACATTGTGAATATAACTTCTGGACACAAGTTTTTCCCTAAGGTAATCTGGAGTGGAGATCAACAACAGGCTATGAATAAATGTTAAATATTGATATTTAGCATGATCTGCCATTTTTAGACATTTAAGCTCTGTAAATTTATGAGCTACATGGTCAAATTTTCGCAGATTGTATATAAATCGACAACAGAGATTTTGTACCCTTTGTATACGGTTTTGAGTAAGCACATCTAAGCAGGGAAAGTATACAATGTCACAATAATCAAACACGGGTATGATTAATGATTCACACAGTTTTTTTCTAAGTTTGTAATTTATTATATATCTGTTTGCATATTTTGTGTCCTGCACAAAAACCAGATTCATGTACAGGAAGTAATACGTTCGCAGACAGGTATGTTTCAATTTGATTTTGTAAAATTTTTCTAATATTTTTGATAAGACCGGTAAGAGACTAATGGGACGTAAATCAAATAGCGTTTTAGGATCATTTATCTTTGGCAGCGACCGAATAAGAGAAATTTTCTACTTTGCTGGAAAATAACCAGTTTTTAGGCATATATTAAAAATATGTACTAAAAACTGGAAGACACAATTTAATCATTTCCAAAGATATTTGATCCTCACGGCACGCATTTGATTTTAAAGATGAAATGATTTTATTTATTTCTTCTAAGTCGGTAAGTTTAAATTCAAACAGCAGATTGTCTCGAAACTTGGTATTTTTATAAAAGTCTGCAGCGTCTGTTGAGCTACTTCTAGTAAATGCAGAAATGAAAAAAATCATTGATCTCTGACGGGTTTTGTAAGTTATCTGGTAATGTAATACAATTTTTAAAGCGTATATTCATGACTTTTAAACCTTTCCAGATTTCTTTTTGGTTTTTCTGATTTTGAAGAAAATCTAAATATGCTAACTTTTCTCTCCTTACTGATGCGAGAGCATAATTACGCAAGTGTTTCTAGTGATTCCAGATAAATCACTATATTCCAAAGACAGTTCCCTTAGATCAAGATCTTTCCCTAAGGTATTATGTACTTTTTCAATGTCAGCATCCGATTGTAAGTTACAGAATGGTTTAAGTGTGTTCAAAATCTCAGATTCAGTTTTTGTGATAAGAACTCTACTAAAGCATCCACAATTTCGTTGTTGACAGCATCAATTTCACGGGGTTGGCTGACGTATTTATGATGTCTCTCAAACGGCGTTTCGGAGTTTCTGTAAGCTCAACACCTATCAGTGAAATCAGTCCGGCGTCGATTTATATTAGTGTATCATTTAGAGTCTTTATCCAACCACCTATTAACGGTGTTGTTTTTAGGTCTAGCAACCTCTGTTTGACTTTTTCAGTAGCCGAATCCATATCCAATAAAGTTGTGGAGTCACCCTGTAATTTTTTCTGATACCTGCTAAATACACGCAATACACGCAAGCATTCAATTTGAACTAGCATTGTCAGTCAACAATTTAAATTTTATATTTGTTGACATTGTTGTGGAAAGGAATAACACAGATAGGTGTGATTCGTGAATCACCGTTTAGTTACATTATTAGCATTAGAGAACAACTACACAATAGCATATTAGCAATTCCAACAAAGACATTTAAACATAAAATTCATTTATACCAACTTAAATCTGAAGGTTAGAGCGGGAAAATTCAATTTTTTGATCGACTGGCTGATTCTGTCATCCTTAAAGAAATTGTGATCCATTTTTAAATCGTACATACATAGTTTTTAAAAATCTGTTGTGCAGTTGAAAAAAAGCTTAGAATAAACCCTGAAAATACTTCACCAAAATAATAATGTCTGAATATTGATATTTGCTAAACAAAGTCCTCCAGTTAAAACTCTCGACCGTATTCAGTAATAATGCGGTACACTGGTTCAAACCTAAGTTTAAGTAGACTGAGTTTAACTCAAGTTTATCACTTCAAAGTCTAATTTACCCATGGACGTTAAACTAACTTTAAACTAAGACTAGATAAAAAACATTATGCTAACGTTTAGCAGCTATACCAGAAATAAAACTTGCACAAAAGAGAAGAAGTTAACCTAAAAAATTTATAAAAATTTTTGAAAATAAATAGCGTCAGTGTAAAACATTTCAAATAGAAATTATTAAGATCAGTAATTAGGAACAGTCAACGCGTAAATATAGGATTTCGAATATGATATTTATGGCGTAATATTTGAGTTGAACGAAAAACACGATTGACAAATTTATGTTCAAGAAACTAATCCAACCATTAAAAATATATTGTTTCACCCCTGTTCTTCTTGGGATCGCAAATATAATATAAATTTAATACATATATAATTCAAATCGATTTAAATCAGTTCGCTTTCCTTGAACGGAAATTCAGTTTATCAGTAAAGATTGAGTCATGCGTATGTGCTCGTATTATATCAAAAATATGTCTTGCAAATTCAATAAGTATAAATGAAATAAATTTTTTAATACCATTACTTATTATTTTCATTTCAAAATGGATATGATGTCTATGCAACCTGTACGGTATTTTCCTTTAAATGGTGTATTGTTGTGTACGTTACAAAAGGATCTTACTATAAACACGAACACGAACAACATCCAACTCGTTTACTTCATTCATATCAATATCTCGAAGAAGATTCTTGTTTCGATCAATTATTTTAATTGAACTGTAAAAATTTTAATCGGAATCAACTGACAAAACAAAAAAAATTGTTTTAAAGTTAATTCTAACCTGAACCATGAACATAGTCGACTAAATCTAGTTCGCTAACTGGATTTAGCCGATATGACTTGAACTGTTCTACTACTTTTGGAATGGATTTGGTTTTAACAGAATGACACCTAGCCATACTGCAAGAATTTGCACGACAATCTTGGAACAATCTTTTCCATAGCGTTTTATATCTCGTAACAACGAATTTCACTGACCTTCTAGGTCACCGGATATTACTGCCTCAGACATTTTTTTGGGCTGATTTAAAGGGAAAGCATAAACCGCAAACTTTACACGAACTTAAAAGTAACATTGAAATGAAAGCGATTCCGGTGGCTATATCAAATTTAGTTCTCCGTCTGCAAAAGCGCATTGATGATGAAAGAGCTCATTTAACGGACATATTATCTATAATCTCTCATTGTTATTGCTGAATACTATGCCTTGTATTATTTTGTTTTACCAATAAAATATTAAAGTTTAAAAAATACTCTCTGGGTAACTGAAATTAATTGTTTCAGTGGGAAAAAATTAAAATGTCATTTTCGCACTCGGAGAAATAATGATCTCATTATTTCACTGATTATGTAATAGAGTTAGTTACCTAACCCAAGTAATTGAAATAACGGGAGTAGAAAAAGAGTATTTCGATGTACAGGATAAGTCTCATAAAAGTTCAACCCACATATTTCGTTAATTCTAAACAAATTTTCCAGTTTTATGATTCTGTCTTATGGCATCTGTTACGTAGATTCTGAATTTGGGCTCAAATTTAAAATTTTACCAAAAATATAGAAGGTGGTTAAATACGTTTTTTTTTTAATGAAACACTATATTTTTCGATAGAGCTCATAGAGGCGATTTCATAAATATATAACTGTAACCAATTTGCTTAGCGTGAACGCTTTGTGAGGTTTTTTTCGTTAAGTAATATTACTACCTCTCTTACTTTTAATTTTAAGTGCTCCAGGGTAGCTATATTCTCATGTGTGTATATATTTTTTTTCCTTTAAAGCGCCTTAGACAAAGAAGTCCAGCGGGTTTAGAACGGGTTTTCTTGGAGTCCAATAAATGACTCCATTGCCACCAAATTGGTCATAATAGAGTCATTATTATGAATTGGTGGCACCAATCCATAGTTCACATCGGGCAGTGGGCGTAAACGTGATAGCCTACGCGATCCGCCTACATCTATCCATGAATTGCTATTGGACACTCGACAATAACGATAATTTTCCCGTCGGTCAGTAAGTAATTGTTTTTTATAGCATAAGAACATTTTATCATTTTATTATATTGTTTAGGAATGTTTCATTAGGTGTTTACAATATAGTATTATATCTACGTAAAAGTCTCTGGAATTTATCGCCATCTCCTGAAGTCCAATAATAATTATGACACAATTATTATAATATATTAAACTTGACAAGTAACAATTGTTTACACAGCTTACTTAATTTTAAAACTGTATGATATTTTGAGAGTTTTAATATTATCCGAAAAACTTGAAATAATCTTAATTTTGTTTATTTTCTTGCCATAAGTTACATTAATTTTGTATTTTTTTTTAAAGATTGTTTAAAAAAAGTTAATATGTTTAGTTGAAAAACAAACGGTAAAATTATTTCAAAATTTGATCATTATTATAGTAATTTGTTCCATATTTATGAAGCAAATACGTTACAGTTATATATTTATGAAATCACCCCGATGAAGCTGTATCGAATTATCGAACAATATATAGGGATTTCCTTAAAAAACATATTTTTGACCACCTTACATATTTTTTTGTTAAATTTGAAATATGAGTCCAGAATCAGAATCTACGTAAAATATGCCATAATACAATACATAATATTAATATAATATTTTTTTCTTATTCACTGCCCAAAAAATATAAAATAAAGGTAATATTAAACAATATAAGCCTCTTGTGGTAAACAAATGAAGAAAATGATCTCACAGAGGGCGGACCTTGAAAGTAGGAAAGGTTTCTTCTTCATGTATTGAATCATAAAACTAGAAAATATATTTAGAATAATTAACGAAATAAGTGGGGTGGACCTTTTATGAGAGAATTTGGTATTTTTTTTAAAGATTGTTAAAAAAAGTTAATATGTTTAGTTGAAAAACAAACAGTAAAATTATTTCAAAATTTGATCATTATTATAGTAATTTGTTCCATATTTATGAAGCAAATAGGTTACAGTTATATATTTATGAAATCACCCCGATGAAGCTGTATCGAATTATCGAACAATATATAGGGATTTCCTTAAAAAAACATATTTTTGACCACCTTACATATTTTTTTGTTAAATTTGAAATATGAGTCCAGAATCAGAATCTACGTAAAATATGCCATAACACAATACATAATATTAATATAATATTTTTTTCTTATTCACTGCCCAAAAAAATATAAAATAAAGGTAATATTAAACAATATAAGCCTCTTGTGGTAAACAAATGAAGAAAATGATCTCACAGAGGGCGGACCTTGAAAGTAGGAAAGGTTTCTTCTTCATGTATTGAATCATAAAACTAAAAAATATATTTAGAATAATTAACGAAATAAGTGGGATGGGCCTTTTATGAGAGTGTAACATATAATGGTGTATTTATGGTGTATTATACGTATTTTTGGTATATTTTTGTTATATAATTCGTATCAATGACCCAAAAGATTATAAAACCTTTCTAATTTTAAAAGTAACAGCTATATTTGACATAAAAATGTATGGTGGGATGAGGTGTTGATACATATATTCTATTAGTTAATGTTATTTCCTAACGTTTAATTTATGTATATTCTTGTGATTTCCCATCTGCAAGAGAGGACATTTCTGCGTATATTTAACCGATATTCGTATAATTGATAATGATTTTAATACGTTTATTATACGAACCTCTTTTTACATGAACTCTATCTTACACAATAACTTTATTTTTTTGTTGAAAATAATTCTATTTCCTGTTAAAACACTTTTGTATCGTTAGTGTAATTTACAGTTTTCCACAACACTTGATAATAAACTCAGACACAAAAATAAATTAGAAAATCTCGCCAAAGTGGTCGAGCTATTTTGTTAATGTCGTGAGTACCCCAGTAAAAGTGTAAAATTAAGTGTCTGAATCGTAAAAATTTAGATACCACTACCAAGACAAAACTAAATTTTATTTTTATAACCCTGGAGATGAGCAAGAAGTGAGAGTGGAAGAAATCGTTAAAATGAAATCGTAGTAGAGAAAACCCCTATCTTGGTATAAGAAAAGCCCAGATCGACCCGGCCCGCATATTCTCTCTGATATCTCGTGGGAAGTGCTTATTCTTGCGAATACAAATCCACCATCTTTGTTTCGAAATAATGGCATACAGTGTGTTCTTGACAGTGATTATATGATTAAGTCGAGCTCTTTCTGCAAGTGAAAACTTTTATGACAAGAATTTAAAATGTGTTCTTGCAAGTTTCTAACAGTTTGTAATGCGGAAAAAAATTAATTCATTTTGATTTAAAATGGAATTGTCTGGGAGAGGAGTGAAATAAGGAATAAATGACAATGACAGATTTTTTTTAATTAAAATTTTTTTATCGTCAATATTGGTTTCCCACATATTATTTTTTGCGAGTGTTTCCTCTCTCCGTAATATAAATGAAAATTTTCAAATAGACCACAGTGTTTTTTATATTACTACTTTTAAAAAAGCTTATTGTAAAGTCCGAAGCACATCTAAAGCCGCCTTACCACAAAAGCGTCAGAATTTCAATCCGAAATTTTATAAATCTTATAAATTTAGAAATCTTACGAATTATCCAAACACTAAAAAGTTAAAAATAATTTAGTGTTTGTAATAGCACTGTTACAACATTTAATTATTATAATATTTACAAATTAGGATAATTTTTGATTTCCTGTTCAAAGTACTAGGAAAATTAGTGTACACCGAGAAAGTTAACGTTTTACACAAAGCTTTCCACAAGTATGAAAATAGACAATTTTCTCGAAAAATATCTACCATAAAATTTCATAGGTTTTAGAAATCTACCAGATGACAATAGCAAATTTGTGGTAGGTTATTTGAAGGTCTACTTATTATTATTATTTTTTTAGAATGTTGTATTTTTAACACGCTTTATATTAGCTTCACCTGTATGTATCTATGTATGTATCTATCTATGTAACGGAATCTTTCACTAACTTCAAGACGTCTGATTAAATTGAAAATTTGCACACATATTAAGGACCGATCACAATACAATAATTTGAATGCGTATCGACGCATTTCTCTTAAAGAAATTTTTTCTAAGCGGATGTCAAAGTTGTGTGATCGTCGCATTCGCCAAAATATCGCATCCGTGATAAGTTGGCAGAAAGTTAACCACTAATTGAATACCGTAACTCATACTATACTTGAAATACAAGATGAACTAGTTACCAATTTACGATAAGAATGTTTTTTTAAAGCATTTAATTCTTTCGTTTTGTGAAAATATACAGCAATTCAACAATAGAAATACAATAATTTGAAAAATAAAAAAAATCTTGAAATAAATTGAAATCAATAAATTTAAAAAAAAAATTTAATTAAAAAATGTTGACAAAAATTCTTGAAGAGTATTATAGTTGTTTTCGTTTCACGACTAAAAAAAAAAAAATAAATTATAGTTTAAAAAACTAAAAAATAAGAATGAAGTGATTGACAAAAAAATTCATTTTATTGTAAAAAGCGTGGGGTGCTTTTTACTATATTTTTATGATAACTTTACTTTTATTAATAGCTACCGATAAAATATTTAAAACAATTGATATCAGGCACCCCACACTTTTTTACAATAAAATGATTTTTTTTTCAAACACTTCATTCTTATTTTTTACTTTTTTAGTTCGCTTTGCTATTAAAGCGTATTTTTTTGGTTTTTTTTAAACTATGATTTATTATTCCTTAATTTGATCATTAAATTCTGCATATCATTCAAATATTAAAGCCCTAAATTGGATTCAAGATTGTTTAAATGATCTCTTAATTACCTAGACAACACCTCATCTTCGATAGAAATGTTAAATGCACAATTGTTCAGATTTCAAAGGTACAAACTATACAACAGAGAATTCAGTAGGTAAAAGTTCAAAAGTAGCATTAAATTCTACATAAAAGAGTACTAAACCACATACGGCCTAAAATGAATAGCATTTAAGATATCGATGGTTCCCAGCAGGATTATATACTATATTTTCTTAGTCAACTTTAGCGTTTGTTGCAACAAACCAGGGTTACATGTTAGAGAACCATATCTGTAAGATAAACTTCGCCCTTAGTAAAGACATTATTATTATTTTGTTTTATTTTGCCCAATGCTGGATTGTTCTTCCTTGTGTCCAAACTGCACGAAAGGAGCGCCAACAAATTATCTACAACCACTCCCCACATCTCACAGGATTAGTGGTTGATTCCAGAATCATGTGCCCTAAACAGGCGGAGAGAATTTACAATGACCGCCTTCTATATATCGGCTGATTTTAGGCAGGTCTATATGGTCCTCAATTCAGAAAGCAGCGTAGGCTTCATCTCTTCGAGTACACCGATTATTAGGATGACAATCTTGACCGAGTAGCCTGTTTACATCACTTGGAGCTGGTACCGGAGATCGCTATAATTGGTCTGCTTTTTTTCCTCCTTCAAAGTGATATTTTTCTCATCAGGAGCCGAGGATGACAAACATCACCTTGCTTTGATGTCAGGCTTGTTGGCTTGGATTAGCCTGACCGTCGGGAACGAGTAGTCTCATTCTCGACAACGGACGGAATATCTCCGGGGAGCGCTGGTGTCTGGTCTACCCCCTACGAGTTATTATTTTTGTTATTATTAAAGCGCTCATGTTGTTACATTTTGAGGTTGGAGTTATTGTCATTTGGCATTTGATTGATAAAATTGATATGGCACCTGAGCAAATTGACGCTAAATTCAATTTTTTTTTTGAAAATTAGTGAAAAATAGGTGAAAGATAAAAAAACTGCTTCGTAGAAGTCATCTTAAAACTTCCGCAACTCTTCAGGGAAGCATTTCTCGAAACATATTCATACGAAATTTTCGTCATAATTTTAACAGTACAATATTTTCTAGATGACACATATTTCCGAACACACTGTATGCATTTAAAATTATTTACGCAAAATAACTTGTATACCCCGTCTCGCCTCCATTCCCGCTTTCCTCATGTGCTTACAAATTCATTCATCTTTAACAATTTTCTGATAAATAATTTATATTGGTCCCATATTTGCAAGTAATCTATACCGAATTATGATTAAAATATACAAATAAAACAAATAGGCTTATATTTTAGCAAATGGGGTCTACGCAGGCAGCAGGCAATTCCACAAAGCGTATTTTAGCTTAGTAAAACATCGCGAAGATTAATCTGCATGAATTATATTTCGGAAATTACATTACATTTACGTTACTATTATAATCTAAGCACAGTCTGGAATATTGTTGGCATTCGACTATGCAAAAAGCAATTAGGGCCTTATAGAAAGGATTATTTAGGAGAATTGACGAGGCCTACCTTAACAGCAAAAACATTAAATATATGACTTATTATTATTATACCGATTTAATTGAATCAAGTAAGGAACTGGAAATCTTACTCTCTTGAGAGTCATTGTGTTTTCTTGAGGCAATGGAGAATTTCTTTAAAAAATTAGTAATAATATAACCTGCTACCAAACAAGACTTGCAGATTTAATTCAACGCTGAGTAGTTGTTTCCTGTAAATCTTATTCAGTATATAGTTTAGCCCACTAAAGTTAGAGGTCACAGCTTTTGGTACCTGCTTTGCAGGTCGCCATCAGTCGCTAAGACATCGGTGATATATGATGGGTAGTAGCACTGCCCACCAGAGGGATACACTTATCACTCACTATGTCTGTCTTCCTTAGTCCGCTTTAGGTTAGCCGGGTTTGCTATTATTATTTGTTTTTTCCATTACTTATGGCTAAGTGACGAGAACATAACAAGTTCGAAACCGGTCTATATCTACTGAGGAATTGACAAATGATCTTAGGTACCAAACAAGACTTGCAGGTTTAATTCAACGCAGGTCGGAGATTTCGTCCGTTGAGTAGTTGTTTATTTTATAAAACGGGAAAAGTGACAAGAATGCATAACTATGGGCCCATCACTTTAATACATAATATTACAAAAATATTTGAAAAATGTTAAAAAGGAAAACGGTTAGTAGACTATTTAGAACATTACATTGTATGAGGTCATAAATTTTATTAACGATGAATTAAATAAAAATAAAAAATGCGTTACTATGTTCTTAGATCTTGCTAAGGCCTTTGAATCAGTTTCCCGTAAAATATTGATTGATAGAACGCAAAGTGTCGGTATAAGAGGCTTACCATTAAATATTGTAACAAACTATTTAAAAAGTAGACACCAGCATGTAAAAATTAATGATGAATTGAGTTTACCATTAATTACACAAGTAGAGGTACCACAAGGCACTGTGTTTGGACCAATATTGTTTCTAATATATATCGACAGCCTATATTCTATAAAAATAGTTATGATATCATGGTATCTTTTGCTGATGATAATGTGTTATTATATAATGCTGACAGTTGGGAGCTGGCTATTAAAAAAGCATGCATTGGTCTTGTATAGTTCATATGTGGTTTGATCAAAACTTTAAACTATCAAAAGACTAAATATATATCTTTATCTTCTTCAATTGTTGGTAACTATCATATTAATACCATAAAGATACATAACAACGTATGCACAAACAACGATTATCTAACTTCTGTGCAGTGAAACTATTAAATCCGTTAATGCCACAAAATATTTAGGGGTAGTAATGGACAAGCACTTGAAGTGGGGAACGCTTATAAAATATGTAACATCAAAAAGATCTTTAATACCTATGTTCTATTAACTGAGAAATATATTAAACCAAAAACAATTAGTAGTTTTATACAAAGCCTTGATAGAATCCCTATTCAGTATTATAAAATGGAGTTGATTGTATAAAAGTTTCTTGAAATTATTATAAAGTACTCAAAATTATATTATTATGGTGATTTTGAGAAAGGATAGAGATATGAACAGAGAGGTTATGTCATTAAACAAAAATACAAAATATTAAATTAATATATACATATATAGTTGAATCCACCATATTTACGTATATGAAGTTCAATAAACGCGCAATTCACCATAACTATAATACTAGAGCTATATCTAATAATGCAATAGAGGAGCAATTATGTGCAAAAACATCGTGCAAAAGATTTATTGCGTACATGGGTCCAAAATATTCGTATTCTATCCAAACAAGAAACAAAAAAAATAAAAAGAAATTTTGTCATGAAGCAAAAGAAACACAGGCAATTTTATAAATTCTATAAATTACCTCTAAATAATACCTCTTCTTTTCACTGTACCCTTCGGAACAGTATCTGCTTTATTTTTGTCGATGGTGTCTGTAGATGAGTCTCCAATACGACCCATATTTCGTATTTGTAATGAAAAACGAGTGTTTTTCACATAAAATGTGAAAAAGTGTAAAAGTTTATTTATTAGAAACAAAGAAGTGACCGAAGTGAACAACTTCGCAGATCGTGAAAAGATGTAATCAGTTAAAGGATCTTGGTGTAATATTTGATTGCAAGTTAACTTTTGTGATCACATTTTCGCTGTTATCAGTGCGGCTTATAAAAATTTAGATTTCCTTCTCAGAAACACAAAAGATTTTAAAGATGATACCACTTTATTTCTCCTCTTTAATGCATTTGTACGCTCAAAAATAGAATATTCTGCCATTATATGGCATCCTGGGTATGATATTCATGTTAATAGTATTGAAAATATTCAACGCAAGTTCCTAAAGTATTTAGTTTATAGACATGATGGAATATATCCTGAAATAGGGACCTCTCATGACGGTTTGCTTCTACGATTTCACGTTACCGATTTATGTACTAGACGTAATTACCATTCAGTACTTTTTTTTAATAAAATTCTCTGTAATAAAATTGATTGTCCTGAAATTATCGGTATGATCAATTTTCACGTACCATCCTTTTTACACGCAACATTTCTCTATTATATTTGCCAACGCCTATAGACTAAGAAATGCATTTTATAACGAGACCAAGTTTGTTAAATTCCGTTGTCTAATCGGAGTGATCGACATTTAAAAAAAAAATTTTTTTCATCTCTCCAGCACTTTATTTTAGAAGATAGAAAAAAAATTGTAAAACTAATAAGATTCGAAATTCTCCCAGGATTACGATGCATATATTTTTAATGCCACTTAATTGGGCAAAATGCGGAGAAAACCCTAATTTTCTGTTTGGTCATGGCTGTTACGCCCCCTAGCGGCCATTCTAGAAATTCGAAAGTATTTTCCAGCGATTTTTCAGGATCACTTTACTTAAGACAATGTTTCCCTAAACTTGTGCGATGATTAATTTCTGAGATATGGCCGGCTTCCATTCTTAGTTGCCCACCCGGCATAATGTAATTGATATCTTTCAATGTAATATTTGTGATATAAGAAATAAGATTCTTAATATCATGTCATTTAACTAATCTATATTCTGATATTGTATTGTATTTCATGTAATTAATTATTGTATTTTTTTCCCTATCCTGTAAATGTGTTCACCCGCTGGTCAGTGTATGAATGAAATAAAAAATAAATAAATAAAATAAAAACTTGGTATGGCCATGTAATTGAAATATGCCAAAAATGATAATGCAATTGAATTATCGAATTATCACTGTTAGTTTTGACATTTGAATTATCGCTGTAATTCTTTGAAAATTCATTGCTATTATGACATTATTGAAAAACTAAATAAATAAAATAGATAGGTACATTTTTTCTACCAATTTTTTCATTTGTTTCTATTTTGTTTTTATTTTTTTATAAAAATTTAAGTAACCATCCATATAAAAGAAAATAAAATTTCACATTTCAGACCAATTTATGTGTCTGTTTCATCAGACGTGCATTTTTGACTCTGGTAAATGGGATTCAATCCACTGATTTTTGGCTAAGGGCTACCTCTTCAAATAAATGTATATTTTCCCCCTATAAGGCATTTGTAACAGGAGATTTTCTCCTATCGAAAATGAGGCCACCCTGTATATAAAAGTATAAATACTGTTTTATATGACAAACAGTGACAAATGTAATACAAAAAATATTCAAACCATTGGAGAACAAATGCATAAATTTTAAATAAACATTACCACAACATGCGAAAATATGAAGAAAGGAAAAAGAGTTGTAAATATGAAAGTTTATGTAGGAGGGTTGTTTAAGGAAGTGTAAAATATGTGTTAGTTCCTGATTCTCAAATATAAAATTTACTATGTGTGTTATATGTTATTTGTGGCCTAAATCTCAAAAAATATGCGTTACTTGAAATAAAAAATATAACTAGAAATATAATAAAAAAGATAATATGCACATTATGTAATTATTAATCTATGTGTATTTAATCCATATTATTATTGAGTGAGTACCTACCTACTTTTGTTCTATTTATTTTTGATTTTGCAGAACAAAGTAGTTTTAATTAATAATAAAATTATTGGTCAGCCCGTTGTACTGAACATAATGTGCATGCATATTATCTTATAATTCAATAGTTATCGTGGCATATAACAGAGAAAGTAGTTGTTTAAAAGATATGTGTTTTGTACTTATCTGTGAGAAAATGATAACTAATTATATTTCTATTTACAGTAATGTTTGTTGTTAAGAAATTAGAGATGCCACATATTGAAAATAAAAATCTACCACATTTTTATGGTGTCAGTATAAGTTTATTGAACAAGTCGACAATGAGCTCGTATGGTAAGTATATGAGCTCTATTACATCTAGCTGGTATATCTATCAATACTTTAAAAATTTGTTTATAGATGGCGATTGCGCGATTACTAATTGTTCTGTATGTTGCTATGGTACATCTATCAATTTATATTGTTATATCAACTTTTTAAAATTTCAATAAAAGCAAATCATTGATATACCTATTGTGAGAATTTTTTTATTTTTATGAATTCTTTTCATGTATTATTATTTGTTTCTTATAATAAAATACATTTTTTTCATAAAACTTTGATGTTCAAGAATTGACACAATATATGCCATCTGCTTCAAAGTAAAAACAAGTTTATAATACTCAAGTTGTAAGAAAACGAAATAAAAGTATACAATACAAAATGACCTTGAAACTTGAAAGTGTTTTAGAATAAAATGGGAAACGAACAACGACTCCAGCGAGCATTTTGATTCCCCACAGGATTTTCATATATATATCTTGCAAGGAACAAACTGTGTTTGTTAAGAAGTAGGTCAAAACAATAAAAAGGAACTGTTAAAAGATGTACAAAATATAATATAACATTTCAAACGGTCCAGTATATCTAGTTGAAAATACCTTCGGGAGTTGCCTACTGCGATAACTTATTTACCTGAATGTCAGGTGAACAACTGGTATTCGTTTATTGGCTGATATAAAGTATATTTTTTTCTATATTACAGTTTAACCAGTTACGCAAAGAACATTTCCACTTCTCTATCCTTGTACATTCTAAAATTGTCCAATTTATGTCAAGACAAAGTAAACATATGGTTACTTGTTTGCTGTTCATATAAACGCCATACACCGTGGATTCGTTGATTGAAAGTCCAGGTAACATTTACTTATTACTTTATTAATTAATTAATAATTAACAAAAATAACTATCACTAACTATCACAATTAAACACTTACTTTAGTCTCTAACTATTTCTTCTTTATTCGTACAATTCCAACTTAAGACTGAACTTCTGTACCCAGTGTGTCTTATATATCCATCCATGTATGGTCTGAAACTTTCTTGAACATTTTCTGCCCTTCGCAAACAACCAATCTACATCCATACAGTGGCGTAATATGTATGTGAGGAAGTAAAGTACGTAAGTAAGCGTAATCTTTGATTTTTTATGTGAGAGCAGCGTCAACTATAAAAAAGGTGACCCTGGCTGGTTCATTAAAATAAACTGAGTGCAAAAGACACGTACCAATAGAAGGTGGGTCAATGTTGACTTCCGGCCAAAGCATTGACCAATTATCATATATATATGCTACCAATGAGAAGCATTGCATCTACGTGTGCAATATCTTGTTAAGTTTTATCGACATTGCGCCAAAGCAAAATATGTCTTATATTTTTAATCTTACTTCACCTACTTCAATTTCGTGGTCAGTTGGACCAAATTTATAATAGGAATTTTGTCTAATTATTGTTTTATTTAGTTTTTTGATAATTTTATTGTGTGGATCTAAACTGTATAGGTTGGTATATTTTCAGTACCTACAACTTAAGAGTAAAGTAGGCGACAATTATTAACGATGTTATAAAAATTTATGAATCGACGAAAAGGGCATTACAATAAAGATTTTATGTCTCTCATAAAATGTGTTGGTGGTTATCTGGCATTGAATAACCATTTTATTTGCGTACCAGCAAAATAGAAAATTTAGTAAATTTATATATAAAGGTGTATACAGACGTGAACATGATTAGCGATGTTAACTCATGGTTGTGATTTCATAGTATGTCGACGCTTCATATAAAGAATTAATTTAAAAATGTGGTATGACTCTTAAAACGGTTTTATTACTATGATGTTCCAATGCAAAGGGCCGACCGCTCCCCCCCTTTGAAACCAGGTCTTATATATTTTAACTTTTTTTTTAGGACATAAATTAAATCTAATGTTGTGAGGGATATTAATTGTTTTTTGTATCGCCCCCCCTTGAATTAGGCTGTCTCCGCCCCTCGACTTCAATTTTACGTCATATTTGAGTAACTGCTTTACCACCAACGACGTTTGGCAGTGTATTAGTCACTAAAAATCAGCCTCTCTCAGATCAAATAGTTAGGTTATGTTATGACTAAAGGTCGGCAACATGTCCCTTTAACAGGTTCCTATTCCAGAATGGACGTTATTAAAAGTCACAATTATTCGATAATTTAAAGCAGTATACAAAGTTTTAAAATATTTGATTAACTTATAGTAACTTGTTATTACAATGTAACATTTAATAGTTAATGATTCTTCTCACCTTCTTTGGATCTTAAGCCACTGTCCTATAAATTATTTTAAAAAAATTGTTAAATAAACCTCTTCTTAAAAAAACAACCTCTGACTAATCCTTTTGGCCATAGGTTTATTTAATAATTTTTTTAAATAGTTTATAGAACAATTGCTTAATACCAAAAGAATGTGAGAAGAAACATTATCCAACTAGCACCAAAGTAACAAGAAGTAGCATCGGAACTTAAATGTAGTTGGCATTACATAACTGCCACTAAAGGGTCTAGCCGTATAAGCATGTTAAAAATGCCCTTAAAGGAAATTACACGAAATGAGCGTTAAAGTATTTTATTAGTTATAAAAAAATATTTGCTAGAGTATTATTCCAAAAATCCAAGGGGTGGCTGAACTTTTGCAAAAAAAGGTAATTATTTTTTTAAAAAAATATGTTGCAACTTACATAGTGGGTGAAAAATTTTGAAAAAATTCTCGAACATAGAGATCTACCAAACGAACTCAGTAAAAATTATTATGCCGTATTTGGCGCGAAATTCAAATTTTAAAAGATTAACAAAAATTAAAAACGCCACCTTTTTTTGAAAAGGTGCTACCATGATTTTTTTCTAACAGATGTGCCTTTGCATTACTAATACCCTTAGTTCTTTTCAGAATTTTTGATTTGGTGGCACATGCTGAAAAAAATAAAAACTTCACCTCACAGCCCCACAAAAAAAAAAAAATTCTGACCTAGCAACGAGACGAGTATATCCTTATGTATTTTTGATCGCTGATTCCGAATCCGGGGTCAAAAAAAGTCGTACACCCCAAAAAAAAAAAATTTAGAGCCAAAAAAAACACTCCCTGAATATGAGATAACGCTCTGAAAATGATGTTATCATTTTAATCAATCGTTTTGTTTAATATTTTCCGGAAAAATTGAATGTATTACGATAAAAATAAAGGTGAATTACAGCGTTCACCCTATCGGTATGAAACGCACCCCCATAGAGGGTGAGAACCACCCTCATCTGCCACTAAACCAATTGATAACGACAATGACTGAAAAACATTTAAAAATGTTTAAGTTTGGTTAGGTTTGCAATAAACTGACGTAGAATTCACGTAATACCCCAAAACTACCCCTATAGCGTTTCATACCGATAGGGTGAACGATGTAATTTACCTTTACTTTTATCGTAATACATTCAATTTTTCCCGAAAATATTAAACAAAACGATTGATTAAAATGATAACATGATAACAACAATAAAGGTATATTACAGCGGTCACCCTATCGGTATGAAACGCTATAGGGGTAGTTTTGGGGTATTACGTGAATTCTACGTCAGTTTATTGCAAACCTAACCAAACTTAAACATTTTTAAATGTTTTTCAGTCATTGTCGTTATCAATTGGTTTGGTGGCAGATGAGGGTGGTTCTCACCCTCTATGGGGGTGCGTTTCATACCGATAGGGTGAACGCTGTAATTTACCTTTATTTTTATCATAATACATTCAATTTTTCCCGATAATATTAAACAAAACGATTGATTAAAATGATAACATCATTTTCAGAGCGTTATCTCATATTCAGGGAGTGTTTTTTGGCTCTAAAATTTATTTTTTGGGAGTGTACGACTTTTTTTGACCCCGGATTCGGAATCAGCGATCAAAAATACATAAGGAAGTATCGTCTCGTTGCTAGGTCAGAATTTTTTTTTTTTGTGGGGCTGTGAGGTGAAGTTTTTATTTTTTTTCAGCATGTGTCACCAAATCAAAAATTCTGAAAAAAATTAGGGGTATTAGTAATGTAAAGGCACATCTGTTAGAAAAAATCATGGTAGCACCTTTTCAAAAAAAGGTGAAAAGGGCGTTTTTAATTTTTGTTAATTTTTTTAAATTTGAATTTCGCACCAAATACGGCATAATAATTTTTACTGAGTTCGTTTGGTAGATCTCTATGTTCGAGATTTTTTTTCAAAATTTTTCACCCATTATGTAAGTTGGAACATATTTTTAAAAAATAATTATCTTTTTTGCAAAAGTTCAGCCCCCCTTGGATTTTTGGAATAATACTCTAGCAAATATTTTTTTATAACTAATAAAATACTTTAACGCTCATTTCGTGTAATTTCCTTTAAGGGCATTTTTAACATGCTTATCCGGCTAGACCCTTTGTGACTTCAGTGTAAAATTCACTTTGTGGTATGCCCGTGTAGTAACAGTTACGTAAATTCTACTGAATTCAGATACTGTATAGTTATTACAATTTCAAGTAACTGCTGCAGTATATGCAACGTCGCGGATTCTACTCTGCATTACTTTAAAGTATTTTAACTTCAAAGTGAGAATTGGTAGTAATGCCGACTGCACAACATTACCAAAGAATCACTTCAAACTAATGATAACTGAAAGTGTTCTATATAAGGTTCCTGTAATGTTATCGGAAAATGTTCTGTTGTGTAACTTATTAGTAACACCTTGAGCAAAAATAACGTCATGTCTACGAATGAAGAGACTAAAGTGATTTTTACTACTCCCCTACTTGTTCAAAATAACCATAAAGTTACATATACCTACTATAAAGTGATTTTAACTTATAGGTCAACAATTTCTTAAACATTGTACCGAAAAATAGTAAAACAACAATAAAGGTTTTCCGGCATTCATCGACCTTTTATAGACAAGTTACAGTTAAGTGAAGTTAACAATTTAACAAATTATTTGATTGATGCGGAACAGACCGTTATTCTTTGAGAAAGAAAAATAACCAGGTAAGGACACATCTTGGGAAAATCCGACATTACAATGAAGAACCAACAAGTATTGAAATAAAGATACATTCTTTATGATTGTTTGTAATTTACCGTTAATTGTTATTAATTAAAATTTCGCCCAATGAACAAATTCGCAAAATTCAGACAATTGAATAACTTAGGGAAGTTAATAAATTTACGGATATGTGAATGTGGTGAGATGATATGAAACTGTCAACTTTGGACAACAATATTTTCACCACAATGAATTTTGTTGATATTCAAGGTAAATCTCCCAGTTAATAATTTGTTTGATTTTTGCTTAAAACAACATATCCACCTGTTGACGTTTAGTCTGTCATTAACGTGTTGGCCAATCCCAAACAATAAAATTAACTTTACCTGTACTCCATTCATTTCATATAAGCACATAAAAAATTCTAGCATTTGCGCGGTATTATATAAATATATTTTGTGTATTTATATAATGCACCTATGCTAGATAACTTTCACGATAAAATTATTGAATGATGACGCCATATTGACAGATAAAAATATAATTCTGAATATAAATATGGTCATTTGCAAACATAGTTTGTAAATATAGCATTATTACTTCATAATGCATAAAAGAAAAAGATTCTCAATTGTACACATAATGTTTGAGCAATTTTTTTTTTAGAAAAAACTATTTTCTAGAGAGCGCGTCTTTTTTATCGAATTATGATGGTAATATTTTACAGAAAACATGTATTTATTTTAATTTCCACACTAAGAGTGAATGGTTTATTACTTACATATATTTTATTCAATCGATTTAACTTGGACATATTGATTTCACAATCTGATTGCAGAATATTATATTTTGCTATTCAAATGGAAGAGAGAGAACAAAATATAGTTTGCTCTTACATCACTAAAGAACTGTTTCAAAACTTAGACATTTCTACTACTTGATTACGTTCCATTTCCTAGTTGTCAACACGTAATAGGGATGGTTCCGGAATAGTAATTGTTACGTAAACCTATTCCACATTTTGGTGAATGCTTGGATGAAAGGTCGTAACGAAATATTTCGTAGCATATTATCGTTGAAAGTTTTATATTTAAAATTAATATGTTTTTCTAAATTAGACACTGCAAACTTGTTGTCGGTTATCATATATTTGTGTAGAGACATTTCTTTCAACATCTGTTGATGTAAGTGGGCAATATTTTATTAAAAGTGATGCATTTTTAATTATATCCTCGGTAATATTGCCACCTTGAAAATAATCACATATGGTTCTCAACTTTACTAGGTCGGAATTTTTTTCCCAGAACACTTTTAAATTTTTGCCTAATAGTAACACCAGATAGACATTATAAATTACTTATTGAGGAATTGTTCATTTTAACCTGTGAATAATAGGTAATCTGGCTCTTTGCAGAAAATAAGTTTGAGCGAGTTCTAAAGCAGTATAACGTTAAAAAAAAATATGAGGAAAAGAAACAAAAAGAAAGTTCGCCTACCTTTCAAATCCTCGGTGATGAGTAAAGTTGTAAGGTGTTGAAAGGGACGTCTCTTGAATTGAGTTGCAGTTTACAGTTGTAATTAGGTATTGCAACACCCCCCCCCGTCCAATTGCTGGCATAACACAATAAGCTGGGGATTGTACTTATTGACTGGTAGCTCAGTGAGCAGGTTCGAGAATAAGGGCTTAGATTGATTTGACTTCTCACCAAAATCTAGGCTGGTCGCCAGGACTTTTGCAAGTATCAAATAATGAAAAGTTTACTTTAAAAGATAGAGATAACGTTAAAACTTGAATTCGGTTGAGAAGGAAGTTGAATAAAAAGATATTATTTAATAAAAAAGTATAATAAAGACTGGTATATGTACAATATTTAAATTGGCTCAGATGGCCTCTTTTAGTCAAAAAAATTTACTTGTGGTTGAAGACCAACAACTAACCACACAAAAAAATGATATTGAAAGAGAAAAAAATTAAATGCCTGATCTCTTACAAATTTCTTCTAACCAAATATAACTTTCACTGGGGACGAAGATCTTACGTAACTTCCAATGGGTTAGTCCTGCGAAGAATCCACCAACGGCTAAGCTCTTAATGGGTTCGGTGTCAGTTTGATTCACCACTGTCAGTACAGCAATTACCCTTGATAAAAAATGCCAGTTGTATAAAATATCGTTTTCCTGCTCCACCCAGTATATAATGATCAATTCGATCCACTCTTGGTCCAGGTATTAACATAAAAAGGGGAGAGTTTTATGAGATCAGTATTATAGGCAAAACAAAGTAAAAAGCTGCGACGTTTGAATTGTCCAGCTATGTAGACAAAATATGAGAGTTAACACAAATTTACAGAGTAAATTGCAAACTAAACAAATTAGGATCGGTATCCTACAATATTTTAGGAAGTTGAAGACTTCAAGTAACTTAAGTATCAATAAAAGTTACGTTAAATAGAAAAAATACTAGTCCAACAAATAAACTAGGTGTAGCTACGATGATAAACAAGTGAAATAGGTATTCACTAAATGTTAAGATATTTTTTTACTAAAAGAAGTTAATCTTCAAGAAAATAGAATTTAGAATGTATGTATACAGACAGTCAACTAGAAAGATAACGTAAATAAATATTTGCTAAATATAAAACAATATGATAGTTTTCAACTTAAAGGTAACGTTAAATTAAATTATTTATTAGTTCCTCGGAGAGAGGGAATAATGAATTGTAGATAAAGTTAAAGATATATAACTTGACTATATGTTTACTGTAGATAATCAAAGAAAACAACTAACTACACTACAAAATGGCGACATCCGTTGCCGAGTAAATCTAAAATTTACATTAACCGAAAGTTACTTGAAATTAGCACACGAACTTATTACAATATCAGAGGGATATTAGATAAATTGTCAACAAGGCACGATAAATCGACACTAATCAATATTAATGATGACTGTTCCAAAGAACAACCAAGGTGAACTGATCACCCAAAAGCAAATTCGCCCAAGGCGTAAATTAAGATAATTACGGTACAATATTACTATGAAAATTACCTCAAAGGTACTTTAAATCAATATAGCAACGTTTTAAATAATGATGATCATAAAATCAAACGATAATACCAGAAAACATATAAATTGTACCAGACCGTTGAACTAGAGATGGTTTCCATCAGAACGCTACACTAGTAAGAAGAAAGTAGCATCGTAGTATTCTGCTACCTAAACTCGATTATAGTTTGGAAAGAGACAAAAATTTGAGAGTAGAGTATGAGCAATAAAGACAAATAGATATTTAGGCATTTTTTATAAGCACAAAAATCTACCAAACCAATTGTTCCAGTAGAAATCAGTGGCGCCATCTGTACTAGACTGGCAGAAACTTAATTCATCGTGGACAACAACAAACTGGAATGAAATGGCTTGCAATTTCGTTACAGTATGAAGAAAAAACAATAATTAGCACAGCACTTGACACCAACGTCTTCAGAATACTCTCTCCCAACTCACTGCTGTCTGCGCAATTGTAGACAGGCGAAAATGAATATCGCGGTAAAAGAAATTATAAAAACAAAATAAAAAGAAACCCGATACTAAAGTCTTACCACCAGATTTCTCTTGTTTTGCAACATAATAAAAACTAAAAAAATAAATTAAATTGCATAGATTCTGCTATACCGATAAATACCCGAAGCTATATCTTAAAAAACATTGTTTAAAACTGTCTTGTCAGTCATATGAAATTTTAAACAATATAGAGTCCTTAATAAGTAACTTAAAATGTTCATCTGGTGTTACTATTAGGCAAAAAAAAATTCTGGAATAATACCGATCTAGTAAAGTTGAAAGCCATATGCGATTGTTTGCATGGTGACAATATTACAGAAGATTTAAATAAAAATGTGGCGTCTTTATTAAAATTTTGCCCATTTACATCAACAGACGTTGCAAGATGTTTATTTTTATATAAATATCTGTTAAGCGACAGAAGACGCAAGTTTACAGTGTACAATTTACTAATTTTAAATATAAAACGTTTAACGATGATATCCTATAAAATATTTAATTTAAACTATTGAATGTTACATTGTACTTTTTTTACAAATAATAGGTTATTATAAATTAAACGAAACATTTTAAAACTTTGTATGCTAGTTTAAATATATAAATGTATATTTAAATAAACGTTTTCAACAATTAATGCAACTTCTGTTCTGATGGTCCTGAATACGATCCTGTTAGAGGGACAAGTTTGCCGATCTATAGTTACAACCATTTCTTGCTAAATTCGTGTAGATTATTGCCTGTCATGCGTTTATATTTTTATCTTTATAACCTTTAAATTTAATGAAAAAAATCTTTTAATTTACATTAGTTATTTCCTTTTTTTACCTTCTTATAATATCCTTACAGCACAAATATCGAAATTCAAAATATAAAGTTAAATTGACTATAAACAGGAAAAAGCTTTACCTAAGTAGAAATAAATTTCCGTATGAAACACAACGTTTAAGGTTAGTAGAGCTAAAAATCGGAAAATCTCAATAAATCCACATCATCCTGAGATATTCTCATGTGTTTCCGAGTTGTATTAAGTTCCATATGTCAAATTTAAGAATACTAATAAGCTAAAAGTTCTATTTGTATTTCAATACTAGAGCAACTTCTAAAATTGTAAACAAATTACCTCTATTTATTTTATGAAACTATGCGTGGGTAATAGGACAAATAAAACTACTGTTCTTTATTTAGATTGACCAGTATCAACAGTATAACCTGCAATCCGCAGAATCGATAATTTTGTTAATAGTGTGACCAACGGTTATACAAGATACTAAAAAACACTTATCATTCTAATAATAAAACCTATTATCTCAAATTTTAATTGGATTAGGTGCGTTATATCCATCTTCTGGTAGAGTGGCTGTTAGTTATCAAACATATTTATATAAATTATTACATCTCTACTTTTGCAAAAAACTGACCACAGCGAACTATATTCTCATATGGAATTACTGTTCTGCAAATGTAGATAAATAGTAACTATTATTTTGCTGGTTTCATAGTTTTATTCTTAAATTTATCTATTCGATAGCTTTACCAGGAGGTGGATATACCTTCCCTTAGTCAAATAAATGACAAACAAACACATTAAAAGTCAAAACAACAATAATTAACACATACAACATAAAAAAAAACAACAATGCAATAATACAAATTTGATTTTATATATGTGCATAATTATTATTCCTATATAGGTTCAATTCTTCTTCTCTTTAATAATCTTGTGGCATTAATTTGTATTCTAATAACTCATATTTCAAGTTAGGTTAAGGTCGTTCATATTCTTCTTTTATAAATTAATGAAATTTTGTTCATACAAATTAGAAGACGAGGAGTACGTAAAATTTCTAACCTAACTTTATTAAAAAATTAAACTTATTTAACAATGATTTAAATTGTCTACATCTGTTCTTACATTAACATAATTTTTGTTACAATTTATATACATCATTTCTAGTAAAAGTCTCTTATCTAAATTCTGTTCACGGACTCGGTAGTGCAGTAAACTTTATTCACTTAAACTTTGCAGTGTTGGGTTGGACTTTAGTGAGTAAAACGTCCAATTACGACCAATGCTTATGAAATAAAATAAACATGAAAATGAATCGCTATAGGAACTTTGCACTTGTGTAAATCTGCCTGCCGTCTGCACCAAGAATCAGGGGGCATTTTGTTCTCTATCCTGGCAAACGCTGCAAAGTTAAAGCGAACAGAGTATAGCTGGTTTACTGCCTATCGACACTCGGGTTCAAATCCCGGTTTCGATTCTGACAAAGTCGAAGGGATTGGTTGTGTGCATCCGCATTTTTTTCCCTTATAGATAGATCAACCCACAGAAGTGACATGACACACCAACTACCTACCCACAAACCTTGCAGGCGTTAGACATTAAACCGTTTAGCACCTGTTGTCCCACCGGCTCCGTGCAGGACGAAAGTGCTAAGAAAGCACTTAGGCCTGCACTTCTTTGAGCTACATAGTTCATTCTAACCAACCGATGATCCGGACGGCAATGTGTCAATTGAGACTTTGCAATACTCACAGTTTCCTATCAGACAGATGATTACCCCCGGGGGTGACAAGCTGGCGAAGAAATAAGACCAAGACAGAAGAGCGCCAGAAGTGGCCCTAGCCAGCAAGGTTCATCAGCCAGGACCCAGGGTGGTTGGCCGAAATCTTCGGCACCGCTCACATTTGAGTAAGCTAACTCGCCCTGCACGAGGCCGGTCCAGGTCTACAGCGATGATTAGGGTAAAAGGCAATAGTAATACCTGGCCCTAGCATCCAGACCGCCGCCATCAAGCCAAAGAATATTGGCGTTTGGCGTTCAAATACGATCCAACAGTCGATTACGACGCGGATATATCGGTCGACTTCTTAACCATGAGCACTGTTTGTCAACATTGCAATACTTTGATGTTCCGAGACGAATCGCATCAATATCTATTTTTGTATAAATTGACAGAACAACGACTGTCGGGTCAGCTAGTTTATTATAAACACTGATTTTCTGAAAATTTACCATACAAATATTACAGACAATTAGGAATCCATGGCATACCAAAATTTTGATAATAAAAATCATCTAACAACATTACTAATATTAAGAACAATATTTAATAATAAAATGTAATTATTACTTTATAACTATCTGTCTAGCTTGTTGGATATTATTATACACAAAAGTAATCTTTTCAGCTATATATTTTATACTGTGAACAAGTTTGTTACATCGTTTCTTTATTTTTTTGTCAATTTTTTCGTTGTCTGCAGACTAATAACACTGTTTTATGCTTTCGTTTGCTCCTCAATCAGAAAAGAAATTCGTGTACATTAAATAAAGTATGTATACTGTATACCTAGAGTATCAGGTTCGTTCTATAACGTACGTTGTTAGCGTGTCAGACATCAGTTATTTTTGTATTTTATTGAGGTGTTTTGCAACTAGCTGTAAAATCGCTTTATGAGTACTTAAAAATTCAGTGGAAATTGGCAAATTTACTACGATTATCATGAAAAACACTTGATATTGTAATTGCACTGGATAAGAGAAGTGCTACAATCAGTCATGTGTTTAACAATTACGAAATACGAAAAAAATCTATGCAATGTTTAAAGAATGGTTAAATATAAGAAACCTGGCTATAAACGAAAAATTTTTATTAACATGCTAAGTTCATCAGGTAGTTTATAACCACCATAAATTTGAATGAAAATATAAATATTGGATAATTTAGCAAGTTAGTTTATCTTGTGAAGAATAAAAATGTTAGTCATCATTAGTAAATGAATCCAAAATCTGCACCACTGAAAATGACCAAAGTTTTAATAGAAGCTTCAGATGACGTATTTAATGACGAAAGTGGTAATGATAACCGGAAATGCTGGCGCTTGCGCTTGTCAGCGGAAAAAGCTCACTATTTTGATTATTAAAATGTTGAAAATAAAGGTACAGTTAGTTGTAATTGTAAAGACCTAATACGAAAACAAACATTTGCCGAATGTTCACAATTAATGATAAAACCAATGAAGAAAACGAAATTTCTTCAAGTTTGAGTCCAAAAAATGTCAGTTCTTGTCGACTTTTTTATGCATATCGGCAAGAAAAATGTGTAAATCAACTTGTGGGTTTTAATAAAATAGGAAAAGTGGGTTAAATGATTGCTCAATGTTTGAATTTAAAGGAACCTCAGACATTCATTCAGAAGAATGTCGGCAACTCTACTATATAATTATTTAAGACAATAACCAGAAACCGGTCTGCGAATAGTATACGCAGCTAATTATACACATGCTCATGCATAGACAACAAAATTATGGAAATCATTTCCACTTATTTTTCTCTAAATCTTTTCAGCTCTTAAGGGTCGGCGTTGATAGCCACCTTCTCCAATCTTCCTGTATTCCACGCACCTTTATGGTGCAATAATCCTCTCATTCCTAATATTCTATTAACAAAAAAGAACATTTTGCCATCAATCCATCCTATGAAATAAACACTAGACAATTAATTGTTATGTATTATTTCGTGTAAATTAAACGCAGATATACTTTACAAAATAAGAACTTCTCTCACAACACTCTTTATTTCCCTCACGCAAAATTAATTACCCTACGGACCATCCCCTATTATTTTGCTTTGTAAATCACAAGATACATAATTACTTTTTAATTAAAATGTTAAGGATCCGGAAAAACATCAAACGGTTTAAAAATTAAATAAATTAAAATACCACTGTGGAAATACTTTGATTATACCACTAAAGAAAAGTGATTTTGGGAAAAATTAGAGGCATCAGTTAGTTAATTTATTCTTATAGGACAGGAAAGCAATATTCTTCGTGACTTTACAGAACCAAGTTTGTATTCATAATAAACAGAACTCTTCTTTGGTGACAATTCCATTATTTGTTATTTATTTAAGTAGGTAATTAAAACCAATAATTACTTTGTTAAAGCTAATTTTAAATGTTGTCATATTATTACTGATGATACGCATCTCTGAAGAAATAAAAAGATACGCCCATGAGTAGCTGTTTATTTTAAATAATTTTATAATTATGTATTACATCTGAATAGATTAATAGTGTTTATAAATAATTATAAAACTATCATGATGAACACTTAAGGGACCTGGTCGGGAAAAAGCTTCGGATAGCTGTGTCACTCTCTAGAAAGTTTTTATACATTCGCCGCTGAATAATTTTGCTCTTGACTATACCTTCTCTGGACGTTTTATTCACCGACTTCATTGAGGTGCGATTCCCGACAGAGGTAACACTTCCTTGCTCCATTTGTAGTGACAAAGATACTTATTTAGAAAATTTATTTTAACCAGATAGTACGGAATAAAAGTTTGAAACTTGCTGAGCATAATTATGAAGATTCATTCTAGAAGACATGTATGAATTTTACCTCGAATTTTAGCGATTGATGTCATAATTCAGGAGCTAATCACGTTCAAATTTCACTTGTATTTACAATATAAATTTTCCCTACATAAAGTGAAAATTAATTAAAATAGATATACATGTACCCTCTAGTACACTTTCAACTACTGATCCTCCAAATTTGTGTAATTTGACCATACCGTATAGAAGAAATAAATTTTGTAAAATTACCTTACAGAGACTGGTTCGATTAGCCCTCTTAATAAATTGTGCTTACAATAAATTAATTCATGAATGTTATTTATAAATAAATACAATTTTAACTACATGAGTACTATTGCATCTGAATGATTCACTTTCACACCTACTATGAGTTCCAATTATACCAGACGCACTGTGGCCCAAAAGTTGAAAAAAGTGATAGAAAATCATCATTGTCATCATGAAAACTACCTGGAGGATAATAAATAGTACCCCTATGACAAAATTTATCAAAAGAAATAAACTTTAATATTTTTAGGGCGTTGGAACTAGTTATTACATCCACGATAAGACCCATTCGTTGACAGAATGCATTTCGTATTAATTGCTTCCTGTGGGTTTTATATATTTTAGGCACCTTCCATGTTTTCAATAATTGTAATCTATACGAAATATGTAATATGCATAAAAAAAGCGTATATCTGCGTCAAGTACCGAAAATCCAAATTTGTACATTTCTGGATGTATAGGACGTTTATTTTAAAATATTTATTTCATTTAATTGCATATAACACTTCATTGCGAAAGTATCCGCTAAAGCATTATAGATCTTTCTAGCCACCATTGTAAGAGCTAAAGAGAAAATAATTCAGCCACGAGCCACGATCGTAAATGAATGGTTCCAAATTGGAGATCTGATCATTCATGTAGGCTTTTTCATGTTTAGAAATCGCTTCTCTCTCATGAAGCCATTGTAATCTAATAGGACTGCAAATTCGAATAGATGATGGCCGCGGATTTTCCCACAATATGTTTTATTTATTTATTTACTTATTTACTTATTTACTTATTTACTTATTTATTTATTTACTTATTTATTTTATTTATTTATTTATTTAGGTACATAATCCAACAGGCAAGAGCCCAATTACAGGATTAGGTATATTGAAATTATATATAGATAAACAATTTTGTGTTCTAGAAAAAAATTTTAATCAAATATATAAGAACAAAACATATAGAATTGTATATACACATTTAAATATACACCTGTACATATACATACACATAGTACATATACACAAATAAATAATACAGTAGATTACAAAGCATCAAGATGAAAAACAAAGTTTTTGATTACACTCTCATTGCAGAAAAATATATCAACACGATCTAGTATACGCGTCTTAGTATAGTTGACATACATGCGCCATGAGAATATTATTTCTCGGTGTGTCTAAAATAAATAAGTTATTATGGCGAGCAGAAATTCGAGAAACTTTATAATTTACTTGATGTAACAAGTTAATACAATCCAAACCATTATTAACAATATTAAATAGAAAAATTATGGATTAAAATATTCTTCGTTTGGTAAGACTTTACAATATATTTTGTGAAAATCCAATTGGTGGATGCTAAGAGTGTAATGTTTTCAGTGCCTTCCTCCATCTGTTGCAGCAAAACTAAAGAAGCCCTAAAAAAGGTTTCCTTCACTTGCATCCGTGGATTCTGGGATTTGTTTATAAACTGAAATGAGGAACGAAGGATTATTCCAAAAATTTAATATTATACAGGGTGTCCCATTTAAAAAATTATATTATTTTTTGTATCCTCTCAAATCTGTTCGCTACTGTACTTTTTGACAGCATTTTAACAAAATTCAGTCATAACCACACAACTTTTATTTAAAACTTTTTTTTCTATAGGCAATAATAACGGTGATAAAGGGTGGGTAATTTATAATGAATAACCCTGTATAAGGCCTGCATTTGTGTGTCTTCAAAATACCCAAAGCTCGACGTCTTGAAATCCCAGAATCATCTTCAATTTGAAATTGAAGGATTTGCAACCGCCATTTCAATTAGAGTTAAAGAAGTTTCTTCAGCATCTTCAATGTTGTAATTCTTTAGTCTTGGCTTGTTGAAGGACCCACAATTAATTAGATTTTCTTTTAACCTCTTAAAAATAACTTTATGTCATAGATGACATACGCCTACTTGGAATAAATATAAAAAAAACGCAAAAAGTAATCTACTAAAAGATTATTTTCGCTATTAAATACATACACATCAAAAGCATCCCCATATATGACATATAGTTTGAACTAAGCCATAGCCAACTATGATTCCTATTTGCAAAATACAACTTTATGCCATAACTCGAAATTGCACCGTTTTTAAATTTTCTCGACGTTACTGTATTATACAGAAAAAAAGTGTCTCAAGAATGTAAAAGCTGTTTTTTCATAACTTTACAAACAACCAAGATATTGACATGGATCTAAAAGTCGAACTCGAAAACAAAAGAAGATAGCAAATTTTTGTTTTCGTCAGTGAATTTGTCTCAAAAAAAAGAGATCGAGAATGTATCTTCCATTTTTCTGTATCTCTTACAGTTACCGAATTACCTTATACAAACATCTAAATTTGCCCACCCTCTACAAACTACTTTATGCCAATGGATATTCCGATGCGGACAACTGACATTTTATGCTTTTAAAAAGATATGTTTTGTTATATTTGTTTGTAACTTATAGAAAGGTAGTAAAAAGTAATAAGGATAATTTAAAAAAAATCTTGTTAAAAATGATTTCAAAAATAAAATAAACAAATTTTACAAATAGCCAGAGAAGAATCGAGCAGTTTAGAAATAATTTTTAACTGAGACCCTGCATTCATATAAATTCAGAGTTTTCGAGTTTACTGACTACTGCATACAATTTGGGGTGGAATTTTGTTCACACTATATACAAAGATTTTTCATCATGGAATGTTCATGTTAAACCTAAATCCGAAATTTCTGAAGAACTGAGGGATCCTACTCTAATCAATGATTTCTTTATTAACAAAGTACAAGAAATAAACATTAACCAGGGAACACTTAACTCCTATGTTAATGAAACGAATTTGACTTATGAACAGTACGAGCTATAGCCTATTACACCAGATAAAATAGAACAAATTGTAAAGAGAATGAAATCCAATGCATTTGGAGTCGATGGTATTAATCTAAAAATGCTCAAATATGTGTTACCATTTTGCATGGAGGCATTAGTGCATGTTATAAATAAATCTCTATATAGTGGAGTTGTTCCCAGTATATGGAAAAAGGGTTTGATAACTCCAGTACCTAAAGTTCCGGTTGCAAATATTTTAAATGATCTTCGGCCTATTAATGTTCTTACCGCTATGTCTAAAATCATTGAAACTCACGTATCAGATTGCTTAAGCCAACATATGAACTGCAATAAAATACTTCCATCTGTCCAAAGTGGTTTCAGAAGTCATCATAGCACCAATACTGCTCTCATTAAGATAACAAGTGATTTAGCTAAAGCTATTGACAACTCTAAAATAACCTACCTTGTTCTGCTTGACTTTAGTTCCGCCTTTGATGTTATTAATCATGAACTATTAATTCAGAAACTAAGTCATTATAAAGTGAATGGACTAATATTGAACTGGTTGATAAATTACTTATCTGAACGTTCGCAAACTGTTAAATTGGACACAGGACTATCTGAGGAGAGGAATGTAATATGTGGTGTGCCACAAGGTAGCGTTCTAGGGCCACTTCTATTTATACTGTTTACTGCAGACTTGCCCCTGATTATCCCACATGGCTGGAATAAACACATCTACGCTGATGATACCCAATTGTACAAATCCTGTATCCCAGAACAAAGCAATCATGTGTTAAATGAACTTTCTGATGTTTTGTCTTCAGTAAGCGTGTGGTCATCACGAAACGGTCTAGTGCTTAATCCAATAAAAACTAAGTTACTGTGTATAGGAACCAGATATTTAGTCAATAAAGCGAAAGAAAATATAAATACCAGCGTTATGTTAAACAATACAATGGTTAATATGTGTGAGAATGCTAATAATTTAGGGATCATATTAGATAGTAATTTAACCTTTGAGTCGCATGTTACTAAAAAAGTTAGGTATATGTTATGCTAAGTTTAAAGCCCTGTGGAGATACAAATTTGTATTATCACCTGAAACTAAGTGGAGTTTATGTAATAGCTTAATTTTGAGTAATATGGAATTTGGATGTTGTGTTTATTACAATTTCTTAACTAATGAATTTAAAAATAAGATTCAGAAACTTCAAAACTCCTGTCTTAGGTATTCTTATACCAATATAAGAAGAGCTGAACACATTACTCCGCAGTATAATAAACTTGGGTTATTAAAAATTGAAAGTAAGTTCTTGACAATATATGCAACCTTACTGTATAATGTTATCCACTCGTCATTACCAGAGTACTTAGTAGATTTGTTAATATCTCGAACTGATATCCATAATGTTAATTTAAGAAATATCGAGTGTCAATATACTATACCTAAACACAACTCTGTTAAATACAAGTACTGCTTTGAATATTATGCGCCTAAACTGTTAAATGAATATCCGGAATGTTTTTCTCAACCTTCAATTAATAGTTTCAAAAAAGCATTCAAGTCCGTAGTGTTGCACATCCAATTAAACAGTTAAATAATCTGTAATTAGTTTGCATTATTTTCTTCTCAAATCCAAATTATTGCCAATATACAAATTTGGAATATAAGTTGCTCATGTTATGTGTTAGATTTTAAGATTTTTAGGCAAAATTGAAAAACGGCTCTGCCGAATTTTGTCCTTTTGGTTTATATTGAATTATTACATTTGCGATGTCTTCTCTTTGAATTATAATTAAATTAGTGCAAATGTAATGTAATAGTGATTATAACCAATAAATGTGTATTATTATTATTATTATTATTATTATACCTAGTTCAAATACAGTTCTTTACAACTTATACAGAACGAGCCAGAGAACATTTTATTTTTGATTGTAACGATATTGTTGAACAACTTTAAGTAAACTTTGGTGAATTATTCTCAGTGATATAAACTTACGTCTCATCTGCAAATTAACCAATCAGACTGCCTGTCTATGCATAATTCTCAAATTTACTTTAAAAATTGTCAATGTGTAGAATAAGTATATATATTTATTGTATTTTTAATAGTTAGGTTATTGTGAGTGGGTCCTTGTGGACCCTCCACTGCGGCCATTAGCAGGCCTATTTTTAACACGCTTTTATTAGCTTCACCTGTATGTTTGCTTGCTTGCTTGCTTGCTTGCTTGCTTGCTTGCTTGCTTGTTTGCTTGTTTGCTTGTTTGTTTGTTTGTAACCGACTCTTTGGACTCGATTTTGACCCACTTTAAACGGACAAATTTAATTGAAACTTTGTACACTTACGAAGAACCGGTAACAATACAATAATTTGATAAGTTTATATCATTATCCTGATCAGGATCGCCAGTCCTTTCCTCACGTATTCTCTGCGTGAGAGCAAGAGGTTTAATATTGTAAGTACATTCCATGATTGTCAGTTAGGTCGGTGGTCGAGCGGGCTAAGGCAGTCGACGCGAAACGACAGAGTCCTCGGGCGTGAGTTCAAATCCCATGGCTGAAATAAAAAAATATTTTTTTTTTCAGAAATATCTGTTGGATCGTAATATGTTATAATATCAGCATCAATAAGCAATATAAATATAGTTTAAAAAAAACTACAAAACACGCTTTCATAGCACATCAAACTAAAAAGTGAAAAATAAATATAGTTTAAAAAAACCTAAAAAACACGCTTTTAAAGCACATCAAACTAAAAAGTGAAAAATAATTATTAATATAAACTGAAAACAATAATGAACGAAAAATACTATTATTATTGTGAAAAAAGCGTGGGGCGCTTTGTGACATATTTTTCGTATATCGAGCAACCCACGCTTTTTTCACAATAATACTAGTATTTTTCGTTCATTATTGTTTTTAGTTTATATTAATAATTATTTTTCACTTTTTAGTTTGATGTGCTTTAAAAGCGTGTTTTTTAGTTTTTTTAAACTATATTTATTAATAGTAGTCTTTGCCTATTGCGAATTTGCTGACGAAATTATTACTTTTAGTACTATTAGTATTTCAATTACCGACAAATATTTTTTATATTTGTACTGAAATAAGATTGTGAATAACAAAATGAAATATGGATAAAAGGAAATAACCATGCTCCATTTCGCTTAGAAGTTTTTATTATATTACTTCTTAGACTGATATTTATAGTTGAAGCTGTGAACATAATATTGGAAGATACATTTATGTTCCTTTTGTAAGAAATGGTTGTTATTTCTTTTAAAAAGGATAAGCAGACGTTTCCGTTTCCATTAATATAGTAAACATGAATAGTTTTTCACTCCCAGCACTGTTCAAATTGTTACTCGCTATTTTCGAATTGATTTTATTCACCCTTTCTGTCAAACCCTAATTGATCCTGACTTTCTATAGAGTTTGTCACAGGCATAGGTGCCTACAAAAGGAACTGAAGGACCACGGAAAATATAATAAAATAAATGAATACCAACGTTTGAAAAAGTATATTCTTGTGTAGCAACATCGCATCGGTTCTTATGAGAGGAGGGTGTACAGTAATGGAAATTACAAAAAATAATAATACTGATTTATTGTATGGCACTTTAATTTATTTATTATTTATATAGATATTTTAGTTATAATTCTAGTAATCAGTCAGCCTGGCCATGGTCATTAATCCTACAGAGACGTACTGGGTATGCATCATATCATAATACTTGAATAAGTACAATAATAAAAACAAAAATATTTTATATATTGTGATGTATGTTTTTGTACTATTTCGTTCGCTTTAAATTCTTTTTTATGTATTTCCTTATATTTTGTAAGCTTAGTGCTGCACATTATTATTAAACTGTTAAATGACGTTCACACATGTACATTGTATATCTAAGTGATAACTAATAATAAATAAATAAAATAAAGGGAAATAAATTTTATTAATACTGGTACACTTTATAAGAATATGTACAAAACTCACCTTCTTAAGCAGATTTATGAAGTAGCTTGGTTGTGGTTATCACAAACTGGAGCACTTCTATAATAACTGTGTAGCATCAGATATGTTTCTACAGTTGTCTCAGTAAGCTATGTTCGCTGTGGTGAAAAAATATGTTTGTATTTTGAAAAAGACCGTTCGACATCTACGGAAGTAATACAGGCATAAGTAAAACACTCTGTGAACTCAACGCAGCTGTAGATGCACCATCACAAATTTGTCTTAATTTGGTAAAATCAGGATCTTTTCGTAATACACTCTCGAATTTTTCAATAACGGGCTTATTTTTTGCGTCATTTATAGTCTGTAGCTGTGTATTTACATCGTCCACTATTTGCAGCGATTCCACTAACGACAACGAAGTATTTTGAAATTTTTCTATTGCGTCGTGTAGTCTTCTATAATTGTTATAAATAGTTTTTAAATCTGTTTCAAGAGAAACATCTTGAAAGCTTGTCTGGCTTTCCTTAATAGCTGCAGCCTCGTTAGGGTTGAACTGTAGTATCACAACTTTTATTTATTGAACATATTCAGCATAATAAAAAGCTGCCTTCAACCACGTTCCCCAACGTGTAAGAATCGGCTCTGGTGGTTCCGGAATACCAGGACATAGTGTGTAAAATGCTCGAAGCCGTTTAGCAGATTTGAGAAATACTTCTTTTGTATTTGCTATTGATGCATCTACCTCTGGAAAACATTTTCGAATCGTTTCTGCTACAAGATGGAACGCATGCACTTTACACGTAACATGTAAAAACCTACAATCGTCTCTTTGAAGAAAACGGCCCACCAAACGCATTGTCGCAGCACCGTCGGTCACAAACATCAACACTTGACTTGTTGACAGTTCAAATTTTTCGAAAGTCTCCAACACCACCTGCGTAATTGTTTCGCCAGTACACGCAGTTAGTCTTTTGCTAGCTAGTAAAAGTGGAAATGTTGGTTTAACAGGGTCGAGTACACGTACTGTAACATTTAAAATAGAATTTTTTTTATAATCTGTCGTCTCGTCAACACATAACCACAGCCGTGTATTTTGTAATGCACATTTAATTCTATTTACAATGTCTTCACGAACACTTGGTACATATCTACGTAACGATGAACGACTTGGTAAATTCACCTGGGGATTGTATTTATTCCAGAACTCCCGAAATGCTGGTTTATCCAATATGCGCAGGGAAACATCACAGGTAATCAGCATTAACAGTAAATCAAACATAAACTAAGGTTCCAAAGAAGACACGCCATTTTTTTTATTTTTATGCCGGTTACTATTGACATGAATTTTGCAGCCGTATTTATTCCAGCACATTAGGTTTCGATCACAAACTTTACAAATTATTTTCCATCCATCATAGAATAAATCCGGAAATTCACCGTTAAATTTATTCACTTTATCAGCGTACGGTCGTTTTCTACCCTTTACGCTCAATATTATTTATTATTTATTAGTACTCTATCCATCGACCGACAGATAACAACTGAAGTGTGTCGTGTCATCGGCATCGTAAACAAGCGCGCGATGGCCTTGATATTGCGCCCGACCCTGAATCTACCATCGCTGGGCCAGGCTTAGTAATCAGTAAAACAAAGAAAAAATGCATGTTTTTACTATTTTTATCATTTTTCAAAAAATGTTCAGAAAATAATATGGGATGAAAACGGTACAAGCCTGTATTTCTTGTTTGTCTTTGTGGTGGTATTTTAATTTATACAAAAATTATAATAATTAACTCAAAAACAAGGTATCTGGGACTATTTATTCGATGACGAAATACTGAATAAGATTTACAGGAAACAACTACTCAGCGGGCAAAAGCCCCGATCTGCATTGAATGCAAATCTTGTTTGGTAGCTAAGATTATTTGTCAATTCCTCGCTAGACATAGACCGGTTTCGAACTGGTTGTGTTCTCGTCAGTATGCCATAAGTAATGGAAAAGACACATAATAATAGCAAACTAGGCTAGCCTAAAGCAGACTAAGCAAGACAGACATATCACTCACTACGTATGTCTTGCTTAGTCTGCTTTAGGCTAGCCTAGTTTCCCACTATTATTTGTCTTTTCCATTACTTACTGACGAGAGCATAACAAGTTCGAAACCGGTCTATGTCTAGTGAGGAATTGACAAATAGCCTTAGCTACCAAACAAGATTTGCAGGTTTAATTCAATGCAGGTCGGGGCTTTTGTCCGCTGAGTAGTTGTTTCCTGTAAATCTTATTCAGTATATAGTTTAGCTTACTAGGGTTAGAGGTCGCAGCTCTTGGTACCTGCTGTGCAGGTCGCTTTGTTACAAACTTACATGTGGTTTACAAAAATGGACAATAGTTTTCCTGTCGTTGGAAAACCAACGGCCTATTGTACTCGGTGTAACTACAGTGGAGAAATTACTCCAGGGTTCGTTGAGAAATTGAAAATCATAAACTTCAACTGAACATGGTTTATTTACAAACATTCCATTTGCAGGATCAACAATAAATACAACAGCAGAGTAAATATTTTTATCTAGTATTGACGTAATTGGAGGAGATAATTCTGGGGGTAACGGCAATGAACTGATAAAATGGGAATGTGGTCGCTTTTAATGCGGATTGGCAAATTAATATCAGTTGTCAAAATAATAAATTAAACTTGACGTCTGTCACTGTCAAAGTGACAGCTAATAAAATTATTAAGGCCGGCTTCAAATTATACTTGACATATGTTACTGTCAAAGTGACATTCAGGCAAAATTAATACTACCGAAACCAAATGGTACTTGACATCTGTCACTGTCAAAGTGACGGCTGGGTTAAATTCTGTTGAGGTCAACATATAACTGACGTCTGCCATTGTCAAAGTGACACAACGCGCTTGGACTAATGACTGAAGATAAATACCAGTATAAAATAATGATTGTCTTTCAATTTACGATTACACAGATCAGGACAGACTCTATCTGTTAGGAAACAATAATTCGGACAGACTCAAATACTTGTTAATTACGTCTCTCAATTTAGGACTAACTCTATATTGAGATGTAGAAAGTATCAATAAAATATTCAACTGATATTTGATTATAACCTAAGTTATATTTGAGATCATTCCCGGACGGGCTTAGGAATTAATCTGCCTTTTCCAGCGTCTGCATCCCATTTTATACTAAATGGTTGCTAAGTTTGTGCCCATGAATACAAACAAAGTAACTAAGGCACGTAAATACAAACAAAATATCAAAATGATACCCAACTATTTACTTGGGGGAGTTAAGGTGACCTATCTTCCACAGAAACTAACTCTACATTATAACATGTCTAGCTCCTACTACTAATATTCAATGATGTATATTTATTTATATAAAACTGTTTTCAGTCACTAAGACATCAGTGATGTCTGACGGGTAGTACCACTGATCACCAGAGGGATACATTTATCACTCACTATGTCGATGACGAAATGTTTTTCATAAGTAATACCACAAGAAATTTTGATTTATCGGATAAATTTTTATTTGCGCCAATACTTGATTGTCATGACAATATAACGCTAGCAGACTCAGAGTATTTACTAGTTTATCGCTACCCTTCTCAATTACACGAACAAATAGTATGCGCAGTCTCTTTCATCCGATGGACGAGCCGCCTGCAGCTGCAATGCTGCGTCCTCTTCAATTGCACCGGATAGTTTGCACGGACCTCTTTGTCGCACATTTTCATTCTCACCAATATTTCGCTTTTTAAAGCTGGCCTACCTGAATTTAAACCACATTTTTCGCAGACAACCCTATTCATTCTGTTCGCAATTTAATTACCTTTATTTTGATATAAGATTTATTCATTAAACAGATGAATGTAAATTACTAGATTCGAATTACCTGTTTATACCTGCCAACCTAATAGTTACGCCAGGCAAAAAATAGACAACCTAACGTTTGCATATTCTATAGGCTTCATAGTTTCGATTGGAATAAAAGTTGTTCCTCAAACAAATGAGTGCAATGCTTAAAAAAAAGTTATTTTTGAATTTTTAATTAATCATAGTATTGCCAGGAATTTTTAGCCAACCCACTTGTGATATATTTTATAACATATTAAAATTAATATAAAATATTTTTCATCCATTAAACGGATGGGTGAAGGTCGTCTTTAATTCGGATCCTCTACTATGTTTTTGCAGTTTACTTAAGAGGGCAAATCGAACCAGTGTTTGTAACGTAATTTTTCAAAATTTATTTCTTCCATACGGTTTGGTCAAATTACATCAAATTTGGAGGATCAGTAGTTGAAAGTGTACTAGAGGGTACATGTATATCTATTTTAATTAATTTTCACTTTATGTAGGGAAAATTTAAACTGTAAATATAAGTGAAACGTGATTAGCTCGTGAATTATGATATCAATCGGTAAAATTCGAGGTAAAATTCATACATGTCTTCTAGAATGAATCTTCATAATTATGCTCAGCAAGTTTCAAACTTTTATTCCGTACTATTTGGTTAAAATGAATTTTCTAAATAAGTTTCTTTGTCACTACAAATGGAGCAAGGAAGTGTTATCTCTATCGTGAATCGCACCTCAATGAAGTCGGTGAACAAAAAGTCCAGTGAAGGTATAGTCAAGAGCAAAATTATTCAGCGGCGTATGTATAAACACTTGCTAGAAAGTGACACAGCTATCCGAAGCTTTTTCCCGACTAGGCTCCATAAGTTATAGTGTTAAAATGACAACAAAGTTTAAGTATAAATAAAAATGTATCCTATTCGTAGTAGAAACCTAGTGTGGAATTTGGCATGACAAGTCCTCGAGTATATAATAATATAGATAATAAATTAACGAATAATAATTTATTCGCTAATGGTATAATTATACATTAGCAGAAAGTTACTTACAAAGAAGAATAGCAATATTGTGGTTGCCGTAGTGAAGATGAATAAAAATTTTGCTGTGAGAAAACATAAAGTTCTTAAGGAACGTTTCTCTGGTGCTCTGCGTGAGATTAACGGGTATTTTGTTTATCATAAGTGCAGTTAAAAGATTAATAATAATGCAAGTGTCATATTTAGTTCATGCTTAAAGTGTTTGATTTTCAAAATTTCAATAAAATCGTTAATGCAAACCTAAGTTTATTTTTTTTATATGAACCCGACCGAACCAGATGTATTTGAAACTCCAATGCAACAATTATATATTTAGATCTGCCTTACTTTTTTTTACCTAAATAGTACAGTTTAGTATATGAATAAATAATTAATGTTGACTAATTCCTGAATACTCCCTGCCAATTATATCTCTAGTTATTATTTTTATTTAGCTAATTGATATTTTTTAAATATTTTGTAAATAATAAATTATTATTCTGCAAGACGCTTTATAATCACTGTGAACATATACTTGAAAATTTGTCCGCGCTTGGGTAATAACTTAAAATCTACTTGGTAGAGTCCAATTTTCTTTTCCTTAATACCAAAATATAGCAATTTCAAAGAGCTTTAATTATATATAAGAAGGCGTAGTGTCTATTTAAGGTTTTGAATAGCTGGGCTGTGGGTGTGATATATGTCGCAATAACATAAACGCCAAATTTGTACCCTCGCCATAACTAACATTAACAAGACGTCGTTTGTCGTATTTCCGTCTCCTTTTTGATTTATAAAAATTTCACGGGTGAAAACTTTTCAAATGAATACAATGCACACAGACCAATAAATTTGACATTTGATTTGAAACATGAAGCCACTTTTTCATAACATGCAAAAAATTAAGGTGGGGAAAATCAAAACGTAGATGTATTACTAACTTATTATATGATTTTTCATTCATATGATTGATACCAGTTTTCATAGTAACACAGTTGATATCCAATTTCACCTCCTAATTTGTCGTTAAACCCAGATTATCAATTCAAGAGTACAAAAAACGCCAACTACGGTTTTAAATCCGTGTGTAAATATTAAAACTATTACTTAACTAACAAGTTATTATTCCAAAAATTTTTAGTTACTTTTTTATCTAAAATATCAACGAAAAAATTAATGGATGTACCCGATAAGTTTCCCTCTAAGACGAGATTACTTAGGCCATCATTTTCACAGAGAAATAAAAAAGAAGAAACAAGAGTTCAGCATTTTTCATTAAAAGAGTTTGTAAAAGAAGTAATGGTATTTTGGTTATCAGCTTTTCACTTGATTAAACATAATAGTATTGATACTTTATTACACAAAAAATGATTATACAATTTGTTTGCCTCCTGAGACCTGAATCTAATAATAATATTTCTTTCTAGTTATTCATTTTTCAGTTATAAATTCACACAATTTGCAACTTTAAATTAACTGTAATAATCGAATGTTTGTTTAAATAGTGTATCTACTGATAATATGTGTTACATTTCCATTTTTCACAGGTCATTGTTTTTTATATATCTTCCTCCCGTTTTTAATAAAATGCACTTGGAAGGTTTTTGTATTTCCTGCCTGATATTCTTCAAAACAATAAAAAAGTTTTCAATCTTATTCTCATAAATTATAGTAAAATGTTTTTCTGACAAACTCCCCACAGTGTATAGTATTAATGAATAGGGCTGTCAAAAATGTTCACAGTGGCGTACGCGAAATTAACTAATACGAGAAACAATAAACTATTATAATTTATAACAATGTATATAAAACTTACCCTCTTAACTAGCTTGATGAACTAGCATGCTTATTACAAACTGGAGAAGATGTGTAGCCATTTTGCAGCATCAGGTATGTTTCTATGGTTGTCTCCATGAGTGATGTTCCCTTTGGTGAAAATATATTCTTATATTTTGAAAACGACCGTTCGACATCTACTGATGTAATACACGCATACGTAAAATAGTGTTTGAACGCACTTAATGGATCTGGGGCTGCACCATCACATATTTGTCTTAATTTGGTAAAACCGGTGCCTTTATTTAACACACTTGCGAACTTTTCTTTAACGCGTTCATTTGTTGCGTCACCTATAACGTGTAGCAGTAGATTTACTTCGTCCACTATTTGCAGTGACTCCGCTAACGACAACGCACTGTTTTCTAATTTTTTTATGCTTTCATGTAATGGTTTATAGTTGTTCGCAATATTTTGTAAAGCTGTTTCAACGGAAATATCTTCGAATTTTGTCTGGCTTTCCTTAATAGCTGCAGCCTCATCTGGATTGAATTGTAGTATCACAGCTTTTATTGGTTGTAAATATTCAGCATAATACATAAAAAGCTGCCTGCAACCATGTTCCCCAACGTGTAAGAATCGGCTGTGGTGGTTCAGGAATACCGGGACACTTGCTATAAAATGCACGGAGACGTTTGGGAAATTTAAGAAACACTTTTTTTGTACTTGCTATTAATGCATCCACCTCTGGAAAACCTTTTCGAATAGTTTCTGCCACAAGATGTAAAGCATGCACTTTACACGTAACATGTATAAACGTACAACTTTGTTCTTGCAAAAAACGGCCTACCGAACGCATTGTTACGGCGCCATCAGTCACAAACATCAACACTTGACTTTTTGACAGTTCTAATTTTTCTAACGTCTCCAGCACTACCCTGGTAATTGTTTCGCCAGTACACTGACTTAGTCTTTTGCTAGCTAGTAACAGTGGAACTGTCGGTTTAAGAGGGTCCAGTACTCGTACTATAACATTTAAAATAGATTTTTTTTACAATATGTTGTCTCATCAACAGATAACCACAGCCGTGTATTTTTTAATTAATATTTCATCTTATTTACCATGTCTACGTGTACAGTTGGTAGATAGTTACATAACGTTGTGCGATTACTTCACCTGGTCATTGTATTTATTCCAGAACTCTCGAAATGGTTGTTTATCGAGCATGTGCAGCGGAACATCAGCATTAATAGTAAATCAAACATAATCTGTGTAGTCGAAGGCACGCCATTTTTTTATTTTTATGGTGTACACTATTTACGTGAAGTCCACAATCACGCTTTTCCCAGTACATCAAATTTTTCTCGCACACTTTACAAATTATTTTAGCACCATCATGGAATAAATCGGGGAATTCACCTATGAATTTATTCACATTGTCAGCAAATGGCCTGCGTACGTCTGCTATGCTTTATTATTAAATTAATATCAACAATACAATACAACAAATAAAATAAAAACACAAAAACAATATGCAATACGCCCAAATGACTTAACGTGTACACAACTCGAAAGCTAATAATAAACTGGACTGGAGAAAGAGTTTCGCTGTCAAGGTGAATGCCGGCGACATTAAGTACGTCTGTACTCTACGACCATGATACACAGAAACGATTTGCAGCTTTAGTAATCACTATCACTCTTTTTGACAAACACAGTAAGATGTAGACGTAGAGTCCTCCCACGGTCGAAACATTTTTACATTAAATACAATACCCTTCTTAAATTATTTTCAAACACACCATAAACAGATATAAAACAATTATTTTTTATATTACACACCTTATATTACACAACTCACTGCAAGACGATAACCTTCTTAAATTATTTTCAATAACACACCAGCAAATAAACAGATATAAAATAATTATGCTAAACAAATCGGTAACAAAATTAAGTGCAACCCTGAACTATCACAGAATGTAAGTGAAACTCCGCCTCGGTCGCGTGCCAACAAAAATAACAATCATCTTTTTCGCTTTAATGTATGCAGTGTAATAGACGGACGATGTCATGTGTTAGACATTTCCCGCGCTCATGTAGCGTCTTACCCCGCACGTCCCGTCACTGTACCGATTTCTCGTACTATAATAAAACTTTAGCATATATTATGTCAAGTATATATTTTCAGGGCCGTCAAGAGCCAGAGGGGGCTCCGGAACAAGAGAAATATTTAATAATAAAGAAAATAAAAAACGTAACAAGTACTAACTTATTTGAACTAAAAATAAAAAACCGCAAATAAGCGGGCAAATGAAACTAAACAGATCATTTTAACACAGCAAAATTACAACTAAAAACTGGCTTTGGGAAATATTTTTTAAATGTATATTCCAAATGAACGTTTTTAGAGATTTGCGACTAGCAAAAAAGGTTAATCATAGGGTGAAAAATCAGTATTTCTTGCCAAAATTGTTTCCACTACAAATGTTTCTAAACTGTAGTTACTACTTTACAATTCTAGCTTGGCAATTTGCGGCGCAGATACAGAAGAAATATCGCCAGTGTGGGATAGACATTGAAAGAGAGGGGTTTAGATCACTGCACATCCAAACTCAACTACCAAGCTAGAATCGTACACAAGTAGATCTTCACATTTAATATTCGTGCTAGCCTACTAAATGCACGTTTGTCATGTGCAACAGTGGCTGGTAGAAGTACAAAATAAACGTAAAGCTACAACAACATTCGGAAACACTGGTCTCAATTTTTGTTCCGTCTATTTATTTAACAACTCAGACAGGTATGCCTCTTCGAAATTTGCAATGTGAATAGATGATACAATTTTTTTTGACAGCTGAGAACTCAAGTCTTGATTGTATTGAGTACACAACATAGTAGAGCGTTGCTCTAATGTGCTGAGGATTATATTTTCATCCTTATACTTGCTGCTCACTTGTGCACGGTGCTGCGAAGTGCGGAGGATAACGTTGCAAAGTATTTATTTCATGGATTCAAATATAGATCCGTACACTTATGCGACGCAATGCGCTGCACGGCGTGTAGAAGCGGTTGGGTTGAAATGTTTCATATGAATTAAATTCATATGCAACATTTTCTTTGCTCCTCGCCGCGCCGTGCATAAGTGGGCAACAAGATTTATACACCCATAATATCGATGGTGTAACGCACACATGTGTTAAGTGCATTTTTGGACAGAAATGAATTAAATACTCTAAACAAGTGCAAACACTTGCAATTGTTGTTTAGTGTATTTAACACATTTTTGCCCAAAAAAATGCACCTACCAGATGTATGCGCTACACCACAGCCTTCTTTAAGTCCCAGCCACAAACTAGATATGACAACACCGCGCAGCATCGAAGATGTAGTCCTATTGAAACTGAGCATAGGCACAGCATTCATACATTTGTGGTTGCCGGTTAGTTTAATTTTATAATAAAATAGGCTTATTTGCACTACTCTCTGCTTGGTCAATTAAATATTACAGTATTTTTTGTAACATAATGCGTAATTCTACATAAAAACATGTGATATTCAATTGTTAGGCAAAACCAACGCGAAGGTGCAGAGTTCATAAGCTCTTAAATAATATGAAATGTCATATTATTGCTTACACTAAAATACATATAGTTATTGCATATTCATTTCAAATAAACAATAATAATAAATATCTCATACTATTAATTAGCATGCGTATTTTTGCCAGGATAGGGAAGGGAGAAAGACGAACGGGTGAAAGATAAAAACGATGTATTATAGGAAGTGATCCAGGGTAATAATTTAATTTCACAAAAAATTTCCAAATGCTGAACATGAAAGACAATATTGTCTTGGCAAACTCCATATTCTCCTCGATTGTCTCGATTACACTTTTTGCACGATAAACTAATCTGGATATATTACATTAATTAAAATTATTGTACTACTATTTTGTTAGTCTCTGCAAGTGAGGCAGATACGTTAATCAGATAGTATTTGTTATTATTTTCTTTATTTGGACAAATATCCGTACTAGATGAAAGAGACCGCTTTGTAGGTAAAATAAAAAAAAGTCTGTAATACATTGTATGTAGTGGGTGGCTGATTATATATCATAAATGACATTATTATGGTAGAAACTGAATACATATTTTTTAATTTAGTCATTTGAATTACTTGATCTACAATAACAAAATAAATAAAATAAATAAATGTCTTTATTGTGTAAAATAGTAGGAATTTAACACAAAAGGTTAGTGGTACAGTATACACTGATATCAAAACTATTAACCTAGGATACCATTGATATAGTATTAGTACAATATATAATATCTAACTTATGATTTTATCCAGCATATGATAGTACAGTATATAATATCCAATATTACAATATGTGTATATCTAACGTATATCTAGTTAAATACATATATCTACAGTATATGAACATATAATATATATCAAAAACAGTATTTATTTATATGATGGCTAGATTTTATCACTGTTTTATCACCGTCTAAAACAATTTTAAATTTGTTTAATTCGCCGTTCAAAATCAGAGACTTTAGTTGACGTTTTAGTACATTTGTTGATTTATTGTGTAGCTGTGGAGGTAGATTGTTATAGACATAAGTCGAGAGGTAGGTAAAGGATGATCGAAATGTTTCATATTTAGGCCTTATTGTATGCAATTGGTCGTTTGTATATATCAAGTTTCGGTTATGCATAACATTTCTCGCAATTAGTTCATCATAGAGATAAATAGGTTTTTGCGTTAGGATGACATTATTTAATAGTAAGGTGAAATGTAGGAAGCGCCTCTCATTTATTTTTAGTAGTTGTAACTCCCTGATATGTGGTGTTATATGCTCGTAGATAGAACTATTTGTTACAAATCTAATACAGATATTCTGGATTTTTTTGAAGTTTGTTTGCTTCTGATAAATTTAGACAAGGCCCATAAACATAATCACAGTAGTTGACGTGTGATAAGGACTCATATAACAGTAGTTTAGTGGCCCTATCGAGGATATTTCTAAAACTTGAAATCTGCTTAAAAGAGCAGAAACATTTTCTAGGACTTCCGATATATGAGGAATAAAGTTTAAATTTTTATCAAAGGTTAGCCCCAAGTTCTTCACCTTGTTAACTTGTTCTATAATTATATTGTCAATTGATAATTGAAAGTGAGTAAGAACTCTTAATTTATTTGCAGTGCCAAAGATTATATTTTTACTTTTATTTAGATTTAATAGGAGTGAATTCTGAAGAGTCCAATTTTTATTTCATTTAAATCATGATTAATTTTGGTTTGGGCTTCCTCACGCTTCGTCACATCAAAAGCAAGGTAAAGTTTTATATCGTCAGCGTACATGTGCAGGGAACAGTACTTCGTGACTTGTGGCAAGTCTGCGGTGTAGATGTTAAAAAGCAAGGGGCCCAATATCGAGCCTTGGGGCACTCCCGAGAGTAGCAAACGTTCGTTGGAGAGTCTTCTTCCACTTGTGGTGTTAAGACATGTATATTGAAAACGATTTAGTAGGTAAGACGTGAGCCACATTAGGATATTATTCTCTATCCCGTAGAATTTTAACTTTTTTATTAGCAGTTCAGTATTTAAGGAATCGAAAGCTTTTGACATATCTAATAAGATCAAGGAAGTTACTTTATCAGAATTAATTGACGTCAAGACATCATCGAGAATAGCGATCAAGGCCGAGGATGTTCCGTGATTCTTTCGAAAGCCGGACTGTATTTTGGGAATAACATTATTGTCCAGCAAATAAGGTGTTAGTTGCCCGTGGATGACCTTCTCCGCTATTTTTGAGGGAACTGAAAGTAAGCTAATTGGTCTAAGGTCCAAGATTGTGCTTATCTTGCTATTTTTGGGTATTGGTTTAACTAATACATGTTTCCAGATTAGGGGGACTGTTCCGGTTTCAAATGAAAAATTTGTAATATGTGTTAGAGGTTCTGCTATATATGGTAAGCTTAATTGTAGCATTTTGCCTGAGATACCGTCATATCCAACTGTGTAAGGTTTTTGTTTTAAGATGAAATTGTGAATAACTTCTACTGAGACATATTGCAAATCGATGCTTTTAGAATACAGAAATGTTTATTCATTTTCTGTAAAAGCTAAGGCTTGTTTTAAATACAAGGCCTGCTGCAATGCATTTTGAATACAATTTGTATGTGAACTAGTTGGATAATACGTATATTTAAATATGTCTAATAAATTTGGCGCCTGTGACCACCTGTTAATTTTCATATAAAAATCTAAAATCCACTTAAATATAATTCATTGTTCTTTACAAACACTTTTACGGTGAGGTCGTTATTAACTAATATTTGAATTTCGATTTTAACTGTCTAACTTTTACATAAAATAAAATTTTCGTAATATCCAATATCTGACTTTTCAAAATGTTGAATTAAAATTGTTGCTGGATTTAGTTTCGACGTCTACGAGTACATTCGGGATCTTTTCAAACAATTGACTTTTCCTTTGACAAATATTTAGGTAAATTTGGGGAAATAGATGGGATTGCATTCTCTTTCAATTTTGGTTCACAGGCAATAATTTCAAACGTTCCGTCTGATGACAGGTATTTGTCAAGTTTGATAACTTCACCAATGCAACTCGTCCATTCTTTCCTAGGGACAGCTTTAGCCATTTTTGTTTTAACCCATCGTCCTTGGGGATCCAAAAACATTTTTTACAGATGAATCGTAATTTGACTTACAACCGGGGCAACAACACCGTGCCGGCATGTTTATTTACCTACTTTAGATTATATGCGTACAGATGAAATAAAATTAGTTTGTATTTTAAATTATCACTACACAACACTATCTGCATTTAATACACTTTACTTTACAAGAGTCTAGAGCAATTATTACTTGTTAAAAACAATGATTTGAGGTAAATAAGAGACGCTTTAATACATAAACACGTACACAAGCGGCCATTATACGGAACAACAGGTCTTCATGCGACGTTGCATGATTTCTTATTTCGTCCCTCAAATTTCTTACGGCTTCATACCGCGTTGTAATATTAACGATAGTGGTATCCAGAAGTACATTAAAGATTTGACACCTAAATTCAAAAGTTGGTATCTTTTTCTAACACATGAGATGGCAATTTCATGATATTTTTAATGCGGTCAAGCGACTGTGCTCGTGCCCATTTTGTATATGAAAGATATCAATCACCAAATATAAATAAAAATGTTGTATTACCTAATGCAATTTTTGTGTAAAATTTTTTATATGTAACTACGATTTGACTTGAGAGTATATTTAGAAACAGTCTGTAAAGAATTTTCCATTATGAAAGTATATGGCTTTTGGTTATTAGTTCAATGCTAAAACGAAATTTTAATTAACAGATTACATTTTAGTGGATAAATTTCTGTCAGAAAATGGATCAGGTTCCAAAACTGAATATAGTTCAAGAAATGTTATTTTCGTATAGGGCCATATATTCATACATCCTCATCAAGTACATTAATGAAATTAAATTTTAACAATGGCACCCTGTAGTAGATACATCAGGTATAAATATAACAACGTTACCTTCTGCACAGAAACTGCGATTCCATTATAGCGTTTTTGGGTCAGCGTAAATTCAATTTTTGATACGGGAAAAACGCTTTTAGCATTTTGATTGACGTGGAAGGATTGGGGGAATGATCTATAAATAAACCACCGACTTAACAACTTGCGAAACTGACAAACTTCATGCTGTACTACTGAAACTGTTCTATAAAAGAAATGTTCATGAAATATCCACCTTCAGATTAGATCCTTCTAGATTCAGAGAGATTGTTAGGAGAATGGCTATAATGAAAAATAAAGTTAGTGGAATTACAAATTTAATATTAAAATTAAATTTGACTGCAGTATAGTTGAAAAGTGAAGTAAAAAAATATAAAATTGAAAAACTGAAATTATTCTTTTATGTATCTAGTTTGACGACGTCCTCTGTTATTATAGGCCAGTAACAAGATGTTAGTCTGAGCATTCCATTATTTGCAAAATTAAAATATCATGTGTGTCTCCATATTGACACCCAGTTTTAAAATGTCAATGCATCTTCATTCTATTAAATACAAATATTTTTTTCTTCAAACGTCACAAAAGTCATCATTTTTAATGGTAAAATCTGACACAAAAATTGATGTTTTTGTTACTAATATAAAAATGTCAACACTTTTAATCCTAGGATTAAAAGTATTTTTAATCTTAGTATTAAAAGTATATTTAGGTAAAAATTAAGCATTTTCATATTAATTCAGTTTATTTAAATTAAAATATGAAATTCTTAAAATCCAAAATTATTAAACAATGAAATGAAATACAAAACTTATTGATTAGGCTAGTTATATAAATTCATTCAATTATTATTATTTATTGATAGTAATATTGAAAGTCCAGTTTGAACAAGTTGAATAAAAATTAAACAAACCAGAATAATCGACACTGTTAACATTTTTAACGATAGTGGTAGGAATATCTGAAACTGTTACACTCTTAGTGGTATCGTGGGAACACATTTATTAATTAATTTTTCCATGATTTTCTACATTATTGCAAGCAGCTGTATTATCGAGATTCAAGGGATTGATACTATTACACGTACTTGGTGCTAGTACCAGGTTCATCGAGTCGAAATATTTTTTCTGGCTGTACTTTTTTTATTTTCTATAGATTCTTTTATATACCCCTCTGCAACAGTGTTCGACCTCCAACCCCCATGTCTTTTAAGACAAGTGACATCACCACCAGAATCTACAAGAGATGTGGCAGAAGTTCGACGTAAGCAGTGTCCAGTATATTCATTTGCATTTGGTAAATTTAAATATCTTGCCACTTCTTTTGCAACACTACTAATTTTATGAATACCGACTACTGACCGTTGACATCTTCCATTTTGATACTTTATAAAAAAAACGACTTTCTTCAAAACCTTTTGGCCGAAGAGCAGCGTATTTTCTGTAAATACTCAAATATTTTTCTCCAAGAACCGTAAATGACCGACCCTTACCGGTCTTAGTATGCGGAACTTTTATCAGTAAAGCAAACTTAACATCTTCAATGTCATCAGTTTTTAAATGAATTAGTTCATCACAACGACATGCGCCCGCAATTCCCATTATTAAGGCAACGTATAAATAAAAATTCACAAAATTTGCCTACTTCATTCTTTAATTTTAAACATACCTTCATCATTAAATAATATATGTTAGAAGCAGCATCCAAAAACTGCCCAACTTGGTCCTTCGTTAAAACGATAGCTTTTTTAGGGGTATAACCATTACTTTGCCTTTTTAAAAATGCATTCAACTTGGAAAAATTACTTATATCTACGCCATTCTTGAGAGTCAGTGTCGATTTCACCATTGAATACTGTGACCACAAAGTGGAACATTCCATTTTTGAGCACATACTGGCAAAATATGCCAATAAAACACTTTCCGAATACGATTTTATATTCTTTTCAGAGCACCATTGCATAAAACGATTATATGAGCACTCGTACACTTCACGCGACTTTGGTGGTAGAAGAAGTCACCTGGTTAGCAATTTCAACCACCTCTGCTGGTATACTCGACAAATCTTCACAATCGGACATTTTTTTCTAATAATGGACTATAATAAATCACAATTTATTTGCTTAAATAGAATGTTTGTTTATATTTATTGGCATCCCTAGCAACCACACAATATCCATAGCAATCACATAGTGTTTGTCAAATGCAACACGATGAAACTGTTATAAGTCGTATAATCGAAAATAATTATGTATGTACTTAATGTTTAAATATTTCGAATTTTTTTTGCGTTTGAAGAAAAATAACATGTTTCATTCGGATTTAAAGTGTCTTTGTTTGACTCGCAATTTTTGCGATACAAACATAATTGCTCGTCAAACAAAGTGTCACTTTTAATCCTAATAAAACAATATACTATTTGTCTGCCAATATTTTTGAAATCTCTTGAATTTATTTATTTACTTCGTGGTATCTATGTACCTAGATGTATTTATCGAATTTTTAATGCAATAATATGTTTCTAACGACATTTTTCTGTTAAATACATCGTCTCTATTTACAATGTCTTGTAGTATTTTGTCAAACAACATTACAATCACAAAATTGTTCGAGAACCTATAATCTCCAAAAATTTTTGTTATTTTTTTATTAGTGCTCATCATTCATCAATAATATTTTTAATGTAAAATATAAAAAAAGTATGTCTCTTAATTATCCTATTCTATAGGTAATTCTATAAAATCTCAATATTGGGATGAGACATCAGTTGTGCTGGTGGATATCTAGTTTCCATCCCATCAACTATATTGTTCCATAAAGATTTATCTTCCATCCTGTTCCTTCTTGAAGTTTCTACTTTTATCTTTATATTCTTAGTAGCAACTCATCTGAAACTCCATAACAGCCAAATGTTATTTTATTATACATCATTTGTACCAAGAATAACAACATCATGGGATGCATTCTCCATTCCTCGTTTCATTTGTTTAATTCATAGTTTCGTACCTTTAAGGTCAAGTTAAAGTGTAACATATCATTTGCCAAATTCTATGGAATAAAAAAAATATTAATATAGGTCCTTTAATTACAGAACATATTTTATTTTTAGCCGGAATCGCAAACAAATGCTACTAATTTATTTTAAAAACTTTTTTTTGTAAAAAATTACTGAATATTGTTGATACATTGCAGTAACCTAGATGATCCAAACCTGTACTAACCAAGACAGTCGCAATTCACATGTTCAACCTTTTTAATCTGAAAAACTCGAACTAGTCCGGGTAAATCCTGTAATATGTCTTTTATGTTTTTAATTTTTGTTGATTGATCTTCCAGCAGATACACGAACAGCGTGGTGCCAAGAAGGGCATGGCAGGTTGCAAGGACAGCCTGCTGATAGACCGCTGTATTACACACGATTCTGTGCAATACAAGCGGAATCTATCGATGGCCTGGATTGATTACCACAAGGCATTTGATACAACATCGCATGAGCTATTGTTGTACTTGCTCGAATGTCTTGCGGTACCAGCACCACTAGTGAGATGCATTGAACAGCTGCTGCTTCTCTGGAAGACTCGCTTCACCATAATATCAGGTGCACAGCGGGTCACGACAGAGCAGGTGGCATTTAGGAGAGGAGTTTTCCAGGGCGACTCCCTAAGTCCTCTCCTCTTCTGCATCTCACTGCTGCCGTTGTCAGTTGGGCTCCGCCAAATCCGCGGATATCAATGTGGACCACCCAGCGACCGGAGGCATAAGGTCACCTATCTATTTTATATGGTTGACCTTAAACTTTATGCCTCCGGAGAGCGCGAACTACAAAACGCTCTTAGGGTGGTTGAAGAATATACGCGGGCCATTGGCACGGAGTTCGGGTTGGACAAATGTGCAGTCGTCCACCTCAAGAGAGGACGATGCGGGGAATTCCCTGAAGATGCGTAGCTCCTAAGACATCTGGATGCCGGAGAGACCTATACATATCTGGGTGTGCAACAAAGGCACATCCAGGATGTAACACAAATAAAGGCTTTTCTCCGCGGCAAGTACAGTCACCGTCTCCGAAAGACTTGGTCTTCCGAACTTTCGGGAAGAACAAGGTGTCTGCAACTAATATGCTTGCTGTTCCTGTTCTGCTCTACTCCTTCGGAGTAGTGAAGTGGACAGTAGAGGAGCTGCGCCAATTAGATAGAGACACCCGCAAGATGATGAATATTCACAGAAGTATTCATCCTAGATCGTCCGTTCCTCGTGTGTACCTCCCACATCAACGGAAGGGCCGAGGACTCTTGAGCCTGGAGTGTACACCTGGTAGAGTATTACTGAGTATGGCATCCTCAGAAGCTCAGATCCCCTCTTGCGGTTTGTGAAACATCACGAAACTGTAGGAGTGGGAGCAGGATTGTTTAAGGCAGCAAAAAGAGCCGCAGATGAACTCGGTCTCGCATTTGACATCAGGCGAGAAGGCCGGCGAGGTGCTGATGTTGAATCAGCCACCGAACTTCAGCCAAGTCTGAAAGCCCGAATCAGAGCTGCCGAACAGGAAAATCTGTTTCGGCAGCATGTCGATAAACCTTAGCATGGTGTCTTCTATAAGAACATAGAAACACTGGGTTTATCTACCAGGCTGACCTTCGCCTTTCTGAGGTCAGCAGGGCTTAAGTCGGAGACCGAGGGAATCATTATGGCCTGCCAAGATGGTGTTATCAACATCTTGGTCTACCGTAGCCCCGTGTAGCGTGTAGAGGTTCCTAATATCAACTGCAGGACCTGCCATTAGGCGCTGGAATCGCTCATGCACTTACTATCTGCATGCCGCATATATGCGATTTCGGCTTACATCCACCGGCATATCGCGGCGTTACTAGTGCTATACTACCATCTAAGGCACTCGTACGGGGTAGACCAGACACCAGTGCTGCCTTACGTCCCCGGAGATATTGAGTCCATTGTCGAGAATGAGAAATGCCGGATTTACTAGAACTACTCGTTCCCGACTGTCAGACTAATCCAAGCCAACAAGCCTGACATAGTCCTCCTCAACTATCAACTCAAGGTGATGTATGTCATCGAGTTCTCAACACATCACCTTGAAGGAGGAGGAGAAACGGACTAAATATCGTTATCTCCGGTACGAGCTCCAAGTGCTGTACCCAGGCTAGTCGGTAAAGATGGTCGTCCTTATAATCGGTGTACTCGGAGGAATAAAGCCTACGTTGCTCTCGGAACTGAAGATTATACCGGCCTGTCAAAAATAAGCCGAGTGGCTGGCAGGCCAAATGCAGAAGTCGGTCATTCTGGGTTTTCTCCGTCTGCTTAGGGCACATGATTCTGGTATCTACAGTCACTAATCCTGCGGGATATGGGGAGTGGCTGTAGTTAATGCCCGTGAGGCATCGGAGGCCACGGGAGGACTGTCCGGCATCGAATATTCTGAAAAATAAATAAATAAATAAATAATAATAATAATAATAATGATAACAGTATTTGTCAATTTTAGAAAATTTAGTACATATACATAAATTTAAGAAATATAGTCAATAGAACTAAATTTAACACATAAATATGCAGATAAAAGAATTGTAGAAATAATAATCTATAAACAAGAAATAAATGTAACATAATACATAGCACATAGCAATAATATAATATTATAGACTTTAATTAACACATAAATACATAACACAGACATAAAATAAATATACAGACACAAAATGTATCTAAATAATAATGTATAAACATAAAATAAATATAACAACATATAAAAGTAATATAATATTACAGCCGTCAATTAAGCAACAAATAATGTACAAAGTATAAAATAAAATACGTTACATAAAAAACTAAAATATTTATAAAAGAATTAATATATGGAATTTTAGAATTTATGGAAATAAAACCTACCGTTGACGGTAACCAGAAAAGGTTATGTTTTATTTCCAACATATGTATCTAAAACATTTGGAATTTTGCTTTTGTTTTTAGTGTTTGAGCAGAAAATTTGATTTCCTGTGTATTTGCTTTGATAATAATAATATTTTGTTGTTTGTATTTCGAGTATGCGATTTCAATTTTTCAATTTATTAATTGCAATAATACAATTGTATAGTACGAAATATTTTTTGTAAACCCCTAAGAAACAAGGCATCTAAGCACTTATAATACAGGGTTTGTTTTGTGTGCTTGTTTCTCATAGTAAATTCTACCTAATATAGTACAAAAGAAAAATGAGCAGCATTAAAAATAATAAAATTTATTACGCTTAAGTATCTGTAGATAAATTGTATGAAGTATGACAAGCATTAAAAAGAACACCAGTAATAAAAACAGTAAAAGTGAAGAGTAAGCAGGAAAGAACAGAAGCGTATTATGGTTTGAGAGTACATTTTATTCGCTTTTCAGATATCGGCAAAATTTATCAACATTGCCAATTTCTTAAATAATGGTATATTAATGGGCATATTCTCAACAAATCTGGTTGTTAGATTAAGTAATTAGATAGATTCTTTTCGGTTTTTTTTTAACATGGATGGACTAATAAACCTAGTCATTTTTGAAGAACTTTAAGAAGAATTATATTTAAAGAAATATATTAACTTATTTTAAGGGATGAAAAATGAATGATTTCAACTCAGATATCAATTAATTCACCTAGTCGAATTAGAATTTTTTTTTGTCTTTATCACAATGCATTTATATAACTAACAGTTTTGCCATAAAATATTTATGTTTATATATTCTTGAGGCTTTGTTTTGGCCCCCAACATTTTTTTTGCGAAGCATTAATTCTTCATACTGTTTGTGTTTAATTTTACCTAACCTTTTCGCCATTTTTTAAACATCCAAACTTCAAGATTCAAAAAGTAACCTCTCCTGCTTGGGTCCGTTTTTTGACATTTCACAGCTCTGTTTTCAATTTTTACACGGAAGTGGAATTAGCAGTTAATCACGAGCATGCGCGTAAGCCCTAAGACAAAACTTATTTCTTTTCATAACCGCATAGATAACACAGGTGATTAAATACTTGATTGATCATATCAATCTTTCCGGTTATTTGCACAGTTATCTTTACCTAGTTAGCCTTCCGTTATAATAACGTGTGTGTTCAATCATAGGGTCGATAATATTTTCTGAACGGCGCGGTTATAGAAGTCGGTTTTCTGTATGAAAATAATCATTCATCTAATCAGATTATAATGTGGCACTACCCACTCGCAGTAAACAATCTATGACCCGGTTTTTATTATTTCTGCACTTGAAAAACCCTAATGTCATGTGTTTACTCTCACGAGATTGTAACGGTGTCTGTTCGGTTGCCCAAAGTATGTAAAAGAGTACGTTTGGACGTCGGAATATGTAACGGTGTTTGCTTTCGGATAGCTGGTTTGGAGAATTAATCCAGGATTCCTGTTAGTTGTAAATAAGAAAGTCCAAAGTATACATAACAGAGTTTATTTCATTAAAGCAGCGTTTATCCAAAACATGAAATTAGTTTACGGGGAGGAGTGTAATTTCGGATGTTAAACGGTACGACGATAGGCTTCAGCTCCACATGCTCAAGGAAACATTCAGAACTGGATGCGACGATGGTTATTTCGGTAATTATTTAATGGCGGCGGATCCAGCTCAACACGCTGAAGACTCACGGCAATAAATAATCATGGAACTGCTGACGCGCGGTTGGTTTGGCAATCATTTACTAACAGCGGATCCAGCTCAACGCACTGAAGGCCCACAGCAATAACTAGACTGGTGACGGCGGTGCAGGTCGGTAGAATGGCTACCAACGCCAGGAGGTTTAGCTCAGCGCGCTAAAAACCTCAAAATGCAACCAGACATACGGCCGGGCGGCTCGTCGTCGGATTCTAAATTTTAACCAAATGGAGTTAAACTCAACGCGCTTAAGACTCCTCAATTACGCAGCTCAACGCGCTGAAGATAGTTGTCAGTAAAAAACTGAATTGATTTCTTGTCAACGGCGATTTTATTTATGCGAAAATTATAGCCTTGGTGACGTCACATATTTCATGGCGGCAGGAAGTGTATGGCAGCACATGCCAAACGGTAGTGGCAGATATTTCTAGAAATGAACATCTGCATGATTCATCACATAGGGGCAGAAAGTGCGCGGTAGCACAAGACTAACGGGAATTTTCGAAACTATATTAATGAACATATGTATGATTCATTACAAGATTATGGAAAAGGTCTCTTACCAATCCAATAAATAATTAACATTTTGGAAAGATGATTTAGCAGTTCGGTGAACATCCTCTTTTCTTTTTCGTATTATTTAATTAACAGAACTTATTTTTCAGCGTAAACTAGTTAAGACGAGGTTAGCACGCCCTCGTCGTCAGGATTGCCGACATAAAACTATTGATAAATATAAGGCTGTGTTTTCACCAGATATCCAACTTAAATCTATAAATCGCTGTTAAAATTTTTCAATTGATGAGAACGGAAAATGGAAATAAACACTTCATCTTAAATATCATATGGATTTAATATATAAAATTACAGGCAATACTGATCTGTATTTTTTTATTATTAACTTAATAAGAAATACGGATGTTTTATTTTGTGTCCTTTTATGAAACTATACACTGTGTCCCAAATTGGGGGTGCATGCATTGCTATCTCGGTTATTATTAGATATAGAGAAACGATTAAATGAGGACGTTTATGACCGTTTCGATGCCGTTTTTAAATTTGACCGAGCTCTGTCCATTTTCCAGATATTTTCAAAAAACTGTAAAAAGGACATTTTAAAAACCTTCCCTTATCTGCTTAATTTGAGGACTGGTGATATTTTAATAAGTACATTGTTAGGACACTTTTTTAAGGTGCTTTCGTTGACGTTACCAAAAAATTTCTATCGTAATTTATTTTTGACTTATTGCCACTAACTTTGTTTTTTCTTATGGGCTCCATATTGGATTTTTTTATAGTTCAATAGTGTTCTTAATTTCCTTTTGAACGATATATCACGATATCAGGAAAAAATTAGTTACTGGTGTAAAATATAAATAAATTCAGTTTTCTAAGTAGGCCATGAAGAAAATTTATTTTAAAATAATCCGATTTTATTAGCTTCAACTTAAAATTTCAACAAATTAATTAGAAATTTAAAAAAATTGTTCAATATGTCGTCCTTGTTCATCAATGCACTTTTGGCATCGCTTTAATATTGAACTACACGCTCTCCTTAAAGTATTTATGTTAACAGCGGCCAAAGTATTTCTTACACGTTTTTCTAAAATTTGAATAGTTTCTGGTGGTGTATAAACTTCGTTTTCTATATGCCCCCAAAGAAAATAGTCCAACGGAGTGAGATCCGGAGACCTGGCTGGCCATAGAACGTTGTCACTATTTACAATAATTTTATTATCAAAAGTTGCTCTTAAGAATTGTGTTACTATGCCACTATTATGTGCTGGACAACCATCATGATGAAACCAAATCTAGTTAATATCTTCTACAGTAAGTCTAAGAGTTGGTATTATTTATTCTTGCAACATTCGCAAATAATTTGCACCCTTCAAATTATCATGATAAATAAATGGTCCAATAATACGATTACCTGGAAAGTATTTTTTATATGAATTATTATCAATGAACGATTTAAGCAAGTTTACTTATGATGCCACACGAGACACTGAATCCAAATTTGGTTTGAAACCTTCTTTGGCTAATTATGTGAGGATTCTGGATACTCCAGTCGTGTGTGTTATGTCTATTGAAAACACCACAATTAGTGAATCTAGTCTCGTCTGTCCATAATACTTTTGAACGAAAGTCTGGGTTCTGTAGACATTTTTGTATAAACCAATCACAGACTGCTGCTATTCTGTCATAGTCATTTTCTTGTAAACCTTGAACGATGGTTGGTTTGTATCGGTGATAATGATTTTTCTTTAAAATGTTATGCACAGTTGTTTTGGGAACATCTACCTGATTTGAAATTTATCCTACAGATGCTGTAGGATTGTCTTCTACGTATTCTAATACATTTCGCTCTTCGTTATCTATCTCATAAGTCTTATTTATTTTTCCATTAACCGTCCATAATGTAATAACTTAATAACAAGAGTCCTAAAATACCTTTCATTAGGTTGCACAAATTCTGAAAAGTTATCCTCATAAATTCTTGATGTCTCATCAGTATTTCTATTTGATTTAAAATAAATCTCTAGCATATCTAACTTTTCTTCGTTTGTATATTTTAAAGCCATAATAAATTCAAAAAAAAGAACTTAATAAAAGAAACACACAAAATTAGTTATTACAAAGTAATGGTAGATCACATTGAAAAACTAATAAAAAGAAAAACAGCAATTATGACAACAATAACTGTCAATTAAACATTGTTTTGTCTATTGTCATGGTAAATAGATCCATGGCACCTACTATTAGAAAAATTATACGAATATTTTATTTTATTTGGACGGTGCAAATCAGTTTAACAACTCATTTAAATGTGTCTTAATTTTTTGTTTTAATTTTAAGTTGAGGCTAATAAAATCTGATTATTTTAAAATAAATTATCTTCATGGCCTACTTAGAAAACTGAATTTTTTTATATTTCACACCAGTAACTAATTTTTTCCTGATATTGTGATACATCGTGGAAAAGGAAATTAAGAGCACTATTGAACTATCAAAAAATCCAATATGGCGCTCATAAGAAAAAACAAAGTTAGTGGCATTAACTCAAAAACAAATGACGATAGAAATTTTTCGGTAACGTCAACGAAAGCACCTTAAAAAAAGTGTCCTAACAATGTACTTATTAAAATATCACCAGTCATCAAATTAGGCAGATACGAGAAGTTTTTTAAAATGCCCCTTTACAGTTTTTTGAAAATATCTGGAAAACGGACAGATCTGGTCTAAATTTAAAAACGGCATCGAAACGGTCATAAAATTCCTCAAAAAAGTCCCCATTTAATTGTTTCTCTATCTCTAATAATAACCGAGATAGCAATGCATGGACCCCTAATTTGGGACACAGTATATATGTAGTCGTATTTCCTATTAATAAAAAAATACTCATCAGTATTACCTGTAATTTTATACATAACAATTTATGAGATTTAGTCATTTGTTTTCGTTTTTCGATATTTCTAACAGAAAATTTTTAACTGCAATGTATAGATTTGTCGGATATCTAATAAAAACACAGCCTTATGTTTATCAATAGTGCGATTTTACGTGCGTTTCTCTTTTTCTAGTTTCTGAGCTTCTTTATTATGATACAAGTGTCTAATTTAACAAGGTTTTTATTTCAAGGCGTTCTTTGATGTACGGTATGTGAAGTGATGTTAATTACTCAGAGGATTCCAAAAGTGGATTAATTAATATGCAGTCAGAGTTAACTCGTGACCCTAGCCGAGTTTAAGTAATAAATAAAATAAGACTTTTTTTGAGGATTCAGAGTCTGGAAAAGTGCTTCTGACTGGTAGATGGCTTATGTACTCGTATAAGGTACGATTTTAATAATATGTTAATTTTTAACTGTATAATTATGTCTGTGTTATGTTAATTAATAATGGGTTCATTTTCAGAACCAGGTACAGAGAGTAAATTGAACACTTGTCAATCTCTAATACCGTGATACCAAAAATTATCGTGGTCAAAGGTGGTCATGAATTTTAAAATAATTGCCGAAGCTGGTGTCGTACATTTATTTATGTTAATCATTTTTTGATTTATGTCAAAAAAGTATGGGACGTAACTTGACAAACCTTGACAAAATTATTACAACAGGATGATATAAACTAAGACGGCAGTTTTCCATTCGTTTGACCAAGATAATTCTTGATATTACGGTATAAAAGCATTTTCAGTCGTGCTTCTGGTGCCTTATTCTCGAGTTTTGCGATAAAATAATTGATAGCTATTATCTCTATCATCATTACTCTTTACATTTCCGTCTCTCTTATTCTCTTAACGATTGTATTATCTGAACTAGAGAATCATACCCCTAGTTTGAATAATTTGTTTATTATCTCCATATGTTCTTCTGATTTTCTACTACATGATTAGATTATATCTTTTAAAATTCTATGAAAACTAAACGAATATGTACTCAGTATATGGTGAGAGAAAAAACCTTTGATTTTTTTTATGGGTAAAGATAAATGTAAGTACAAAATAATATAGTATTTATTATTTATTACAAGGTCTCGTATTGCAAAAAGTACACACTTAGGATGCCAGAATCATGTGCTGTAATCAATCAGACAGAGATAATCTAGTCGAGGAGTACTATGTCAGTATCAGCTTGGATCGCCTGACAGCAACACCTCCTAAAATACAAGTTGTTGCTGACAGTCGGCAACCAGTATATCCAATATATACGACATTTTTCGTTCTTGACAACAAACTCAATATCTCTGAGGATGTAAGGCAGCACTAGTATCTGATCTACTCCATACGGGTGCCTTAACTGGTATAATTCTTTAAACAGTGAGTCATTATTCAGATATTAGACTCATCCTTACAATTTAGAGAAAACAGTCAAATTTAGTTCTACCAACGATTATGAAATAAAAAGAGATAAAATTGTCTTCAAGTTTAAATACTTTTTAACGCTATGACACCCAATAAAACTCAGTCAAACGTATGCCACAAATTACTTGTAGTTGATTAAACAATAAACATTAATGGAGAAAGTGTCATTTCGTATTCGAGATTTAACGTGGGCGCCGGACGACTGTTTCGACTGCTACGGTGACGGCTGGCCAGGTGTGAGCGGTGCTGCTGCACCTCACTGCCTACGATCACGAACACACATCACATCACCTTGACAACTGCATACCAAAGGCCGCCCGCGCAAACAGCAGCTTTGCTACTGCACTGCATTCGAATTCAAATTTATTACGTGAAACTTTATACACGTTTAGAGTTTCAATGTTTATTTACCATTTTTAGCAAGTAAAAGTGTCACGGTCAAACTGGGTTTTTATCGACTGTAATAAAAATGTTTCCTGGATAGGTTACATACATATGTATATAAATAGTTATAATGTGCCTTTTCACAGACTGCCGTATTATGACACTTAATAATTAAAATTTTTAAACTGCGAAACATCAAAATTATTTTGCTGTTGTATTCTAAGAAATTGACATTTAAATCATAATGCTACTCCTAGTATATTTTCACACTGGTAACAGAAAAGTATAACAGACCAATTATAACAGGTAAAGCCGGAGCTGGCGTGAAGTAAAACTTGTTATAAAAGATTCCAAATATTTGAGGTTTCAAATGAAAATTTCTATGGAACCATCGATGTTGACATTTCTCTTGAACCATTCTAATTTATTGAAAATATATGAGGGCTAGTGTAAATAGTTTAGGAGAAATTGTGTCACCTTGCCTTACCCAACTTCAGAATTACTTCATTCCATTGGGATTCTTCCCTCATGAAGAAATTTATTTAGCACGACTTTTATTGCTTCTTTTACAGATTTTCCCTCTAATTTTAACATTTTTGTCGTGATTTAATCTCTTGGACATTTGTTATTTGGCTCAATACTGTTTTTACTTCGTCTTCAATAATTTATGATATTTCTTGGAATTCTGCATTTAACCCTTAATTTGACAAGAGTTGATTTAGCTAACTCATCGTACAAAAATAGGTATATTTGATTGGATTATGTCTAGTAGGACCCATGTATGCCAAAAAAAATTGAAAAATTGAAGATGCCAAAAAATTACGAGTTGTATCTTATAGGACACACTGCTAAATAATAGAAGATCTATTGCTAATATATTTTGTATCTTATAGGATACAATACCAAAAATTAGTAAAGAAAACTCATTATATTTTAAATGTTTATATTTATAATGAATAAGAAAAATACATTCAAAATGGGGTACAAAACATATAGTCAAAAAAACGTTGCCTAATTATTGTTATGAAAGGTGTAAAAGTAGTTACGGGTTTTTACCAATCACAGTCTTGCATCGCATTTGGTACAGATACAGTGAGTTTTTCCAGACTTACACAACGGCATCTACCTTTATATCAAGAACAGGCCTTATTTTGAAATAGGGATCGCCGTTCTGATTTCTGTTATTGACAAAATGAATATACCGTCTCATTTGTTGATACTGTTTCAAAGGCATTACATCAATATCATTTTATCTAAATTATTTGATCCAATACTCTAAATATGATGGCATATCCACTATACCCATCAAAATATGTATGGCTACGAAATCGTGAACCTCGTTTTCAACAATATTTATAGATTTTCCTGTTTCTTGACAAGAATATAAATTAATATTCTCCGTAATAAGCTGAATAGAAAAAAATGTCTTGACATATTGCAGAGGTGATTGTTCTTCGTTTGGTATTGAAAAGTCGTTATCAGGTATATCTACTGGATACTCAAATTCTTTGTTGGACTATGTATTTGTTATATTGGGATTTTTCACACGCCTCTTATTGGTCTTTCTAGTGTTATATATTTTAGAATGTTCCTTCTTCTTTTGACTTTGTTCCGCTTCCTTACTTTCCTGGCCTTTTCTCTTTGAATGAGATCTTGTTTTCAATGGGGTCAAAACATATGATTGTGTTGGGGTTGTATTGTCGTCTGAAATGTTTTTGATAGGTGTTTTTAGTCCTTGTAGTTCAATATTCGGTTCTTCGCCCTGTTCTGAAGCGATGTCGGTATCTGAACTGTTCAAAATAATCTCATCAAGTTGTTTCTGCAATTGAGCTAGAAAGTGAAGATGCCTCAGATGAGTAGGAATATCTATCCTGATCATTTATATCAAGTATTTTTTCTTCATCATAGTCACTTGACTCGTCAGTATTTGATGTAGAAGAGGGAAGAAGGGGCACAATTTTATCTCTACGAGTTGGAAACATTTTGTTAATTTTTTTTCTGAAATAAAAAATAAATGTTTGTTGTTTTTATGGTAAATTTTAGTTTTTTTTACAATTAAAAATAATATATTTTTTTAAATCGGATATCAATATAATGTAGCCAAAAAAATATACAAAACAAACTTGATACACCATCCTGAAAACTTGGTAATGTCGACAATAGGATACATAACACACGTGACCCATCTTCTTATCAATTTGGTAATGTGGATAATAAGATACATAATATAAAAATGCTATTTTTTGTTGCAAAATATCACAAATTTTTTTCTGGCATATAATACAACATAGTTTAAACATCTAAAAACAACGCCTAATACTATTTTATATAAATATCCGAACAATATGTGTAAAAAACTAATAAAACTTACCTTATGACACGATCACCTGTTGCACATAGCCGCCATTGCTAAATAATCAGAGTAGTTTCAACAAATTTGTATAGATGGCTGAACTATTAGTAAAACTGTATAAAGTAGATCGTATTTAACCAGTAAACTAGATGGCTCACCTTGATTTGGCCATTAACCATAAATTATGTGTTTATAAATATAGCGTATCCTATAAGATACACTATCAAATTAAGGGTTAACATGTTTCTCGTAATTTGTGGTTGTTGTGTGTTAGACGAGTATTGTTTGGTATGGAATTACTCAATGGCATGGGTAATGTCTTCTTTAACATGTACTGGTAAATTTTATAGATCCCTTACTTACCTACTTCAATTTTGTTTTTTCCCGTTGAGAGTTGTATAGCTTCCACTATGTTATGATTTCTTTCATCTGTACGGATTTCCTTGTTCACTTTTTGTCGAGTTTCTGTGGCTTTTTGTGCATGAACATATTTTCTTAGTTGAATTTGTATGCTTATTGTGATATTTTCTACCACTTGGTCTGCATCCAGTAGATCTAAAGCTTGTGTCGGAGTTAGTTTCAAGTGAAGATCGATAAGATATTCCCTCATTTTTCAGAATTTCAAAATATCTCCAGTTTGGTAACGTTGTTTCGTAAAAAGTTTGTTTCCTTCAGTTTTGATGTTAATTATAATGCTTACTCTGAATAACATATGATTGCTTCCAGTGTAGAATTTACTTAGAACGAACACATCTTTACATGTTTTATTGTTTTTGAGGAGTATATAGTCAATCTGGGTATCGATATGTCCATTTACGCAGTTTTTAATTTTTTAAATAACGTATTAAGACAGTATGTGTTTTCATTTACTACCCATCTCTTCTTTATCATTTCTACCACCCAAATTATAGTATCCAACGTATTTTGTGTCACCATGTTTTCATTTTCAAATGCAGATTTAAAGTGGTTTTCATATACAGGGTGTTTTCTAAGTAATTAAAGATTTCAGAAGATGATTCCTCAGATCATTTTATGAAGAAACGTTCATATGGACATATGGTTTCAACATATGGCTTTGTTTCTGAGATAACAAGTTGTTAAACATTTTAAAAAATATATCGTTTTTTTTTTTGTTAATAGTTCCCAAACAGAAAGAGGTTTATTTTTCAAACTGAAAACAGGAAATAGGCAAGATAGTATTTTTCTTCTTGTCAGAGAATTATCATTGTATTAAAAATCATTGGCGTCGAATGAGGTGGAATAATAAATACTGCCCCGAACTTTTACGCCAATGAACGGATCAATTTTTTTTTTGGCAAATAATTATTTACAAAAAAGTTACTCTTAACAGACTTCGTTATACAAATCAGTTTACGAATTATTTGCTGTTGAAATGCGATTGTTTTTGTAAATATAAAAGGCTATTTGATGTTTATTTAAATTTGTGTATATAACATAAAGCAAAAGTTAAATAGATATGTTGTTTAAAATGTTCACCTACTACCATAACACAACCTTCAACTCGCCATCTCATTGACCGTCAAACACGTTAAAAAATGCCAGCGATTTAGCAAATCAATGTATCACACCATCCACGTTTTCAATAAAGGTTGTGTTAACAAGTGACTAAGGCAATGACCCTATAAGTAGATGAGGTTAGAGGTAATATTATACAGGACCTAACAAAATAGTTATATATTTCTAACTATACGTTCGTCCCACATGGCACTGAGCTAATGGTTTACATAACCACGGCCAAAAAGGGTGGGTGGACAGTGGGTAACCGGAGCTTTTCGGGAACGCCACTATGAACGCACCCTTCCCCCCACGAAGAAGAAGAAGAACAAGTGACTATATGACCTCAGAGAAAAAGTCTAATAGGTTTACATCTTTTAACTTGGGAAGGCACAATTGTGGTCCTCCTCGAACTGCAACGGTTATCATACGTAGCATGTAAAATGTATTAACTCCAAAATAGAGTCAGAGACTGTTTTGTTATTGTATTATCCCCTAGTTAAATCAGTGGCCAACTAAATAAAATACACTGACCTGACAAAGTCACTTTATAATAATCCAAACCTACTTATTGCTTATTAAATAGTTATTTTATGTATGTATTAGTATTTCCGAAATCCGTTTTTCGTTTTGACTCAAATTTTATCGTTTTCGAGAAATCAATATAGGACGAGAAATATTAATCATCGTGTACACCTGAAACCACAAATATGTTTGTTTTACTGTTTTGCTTTTGTTTAATAGAGGGGTGAAAAAATAAGTAGTACCCAGGGTGCTAAACGACCTTAATCCGGGCCTGGTCTTTTTATCATTCACCATCACCGCATCCTTATATTTCACTATACCAAATAATGTTTAAATCATTAATTGCATTGAATATAGTTCGCTGTGTCATATTATAAATATTAATTTAGTTAAAAAATAATATCTTTAAATATATTTTCGGAATCCTTATGATGAATCTCGCACATTTTCTCCACATATTATAATTATGTTGGGGATAAATTATTTGCTACTCTCATATTTTACATGTTATAATGCCTATATATATACGTTGCATGCGGTCCACAATAAAGCCGCATCCTTCCAGAAAAGCAATTTACATTGGTGTGTGGGAAAACGTATCGTAGTAAATTCCTTATCATAAATTTTGTATGAAGTACTGCTTCTTTCTGTCATTTACGCATGATTTCAGAGGGAAGAAATTTCAATTTGAATAATATACTCTCTTGCATCTGTATTTGCCTAGTGGAAAGGTTGTGTGGTTTTTTGCGTAGTGTGTTTCCGACTATAGATAATCTTTGGTAATGTTTGATAATTGAAAAACACCAAGAAGCAAAGATATTTCTTTAAATTTAAAGGAAATCACTGAATAATATCTTTTATTCTAAATTAGTGTGGGTAAAAATACCACGGAAGAAACTTGTTGAATTATAAAATTTTTTCTTTAAAATAAATTTTAAATGATTCAGCGAAATTTAGTATTTTGGCTTATTCTGACATTTCAGACTTCTTCTAATTACTAGAGCCCGTATCTTGGATGACACTGGTATAAAAATCAGGTTAAAATGGGAGGATAGTACGAAATTATAAATTGATCTCTTTGTGGTTAATTGCTGATTCAATGAGAGGAAGTTATACGTAGTGGTGGGTATTATCAGCGAAACCTATATTGCGACGGGACGTGCGGAGCAAGACGTGACATGTAGGCGGGAAATATATTACACATGACATCTTCCGTCTTCTACACCGCTTACATTAAAGCGAGGACGATGATTGTTGTTTTGCTGATACGCGACCGAGACGGAGTTTCACTTACAAGTATCAACCAAATATTCAACTGACATTTAATTATAAAATAAAGTTATATTTGAGATCATTCCCGGACGGGCTTAGGAATGAATCTGAATTTTTTCAGCGTCTGCATCTTATTTTATACTAAATGGTTGCTAAGTTTGTGCCCATGAATACAAAGTAACTAAGGCACGTAAATACAAACAAAATAGCAAAATGTTTATAAATACTCAATTATTTATGTGGGTGGTTTAGGTGACCTATCTTACCAAAGAAACTAACTCTACTATATACATGTTTATCTACTACTAGCAAATTAAATGTTAAATATTTATAAAACTATTTAACTAAATTCTATCGTTACACAACTTTGAATATTACGGAATTCGCTAAAAAAACTACAAGGTAAGGTATATTGCAACATACATGCATGAACACATTTACGCTCTGACGTCACCAGTACCTAAATTCCAAGCTCTACTCAATGCATTTTCAACATAAAATGTTAAATATCTCAGCTACTATGTGAGAAACTATAACATGGATTTTCGCTATGGTTTATAAAATAAAACTTTTGTCTTTAACGATGTATGAGCTTGTGCAGTAATAATAGTTAGTGGCCGATGTTTTTAACTACTGTAACTTTTACAAGAGTATTAGAGAACAGTTTTTTCTATGATTAACAACTGATATAAAGTAGTTTACTAATAATTGCGATGATATGGAAAAATCACTATATATCGCACCACTAGTATCATGTAATTCAGAATCACTCTCTGTAAATGTCATCCGAGATACGGGTATTACTAATTACAATTTGCGCTAAAATGATTTTTTTTAGAATATCTCGGTAGCCGTAATATGCAGTGTGCGTCACACGAACGGGCGATTATAAAACCATGAAACATTATCAAAATGTTTTGAATAGAAAAATAACTTTAATTTCAAATTACAGCTAATGAGTTACATTTTTAGGTTTTAAAGTTAATATTCTGAAGATGCCGCCCATTTCACTCGAAACATTCTTCTAACCTAAGACGCAACTTGTTCATCACATTTCGGAGCATTTCTACTGGGATACGTTCGATTTCTTCCCTGATTGTTTGTTTTAACTGAGCGATATCTTGAGGGCGATGAGCATACACTCTACATTTCAAGTATCTCCACAAAAATTAATCGCAAGCTGTCAAATAGGGGCTTTTCGGGGGCCAAAAATGTTTCCACTCTTGGACTTAATTTGACCAGGAAACAGTTGAATCACGACATTCATTGAATTATCGGGCAGTACGTGCCATCGCCCCATCCTGTTGAAACCATGTGTTTTCATTGACTTGAGGAAATCGAGTCAGTTCTTATGTAAAGATGTCTCAATCGTCGAGATGTAACGTTCAGAATTTACCGTCAAAGTGTTGTGATTATCGTCCTCGAAGAAATACGGCCTAATAATTCCATATGCCGAGATTGCACACCATACCGTCACCTTAGCACTAAGCAGTGATTTTTGATGGAAGCGTCTGGAGTTTTCATTTGCCCAGTACCGAAAATTTTGCATATTGATAAAACCGGAAAGATGAAAATGAGCTTCGTCACTCATCCACAAATCATGAATGAAATGTTCATAGTTTCGTATAGCATTCAACAATTCGCGTGCAAAATTCATGAAAATCAGCTTCATTTAATTATTGCACAATCTGAATCTTATATGGCTGGTAGTGTAAGTCCTTGTGCAGAATTCTTCTTAGACTCGTGTATGAAATTCCCAAGGAAATCGCATGACGTCGAGCCGAGCGTTGTGGGCTCCTGGCCACCGCGTCTTTTAGCGTCTCGATATTTTCTGGTGTTCGAACCGACTTTGATGGCATGATCTGAAGGAAGTGCATCGTTACTATTTACATGATTTCGGAACAATCGTCTAGTTAATATGTAGCTATTATTGTTTTTGTAAAATGTTTTTACGGCAACCCAAGCAGCACAAACATGCTATTTAGCTGAAATAACCAAGATTCGGCTATAAAATCGTTTTAATTGTTTTCGTCGATTTGCATTTTGACCATATTATTTTAGCCGTGGTTCAACATGAAATTTAAACATAAAAACGTAATGATGGCCTTTTTTTAGCTATATACTGGTCATTTATAGTAGTCACAATATGGCCATGCAGGTTTGGTTATAGAATCATTTTCATGGTGTCATGTATGAGCATGTAATTAAATGGCAACGTTAAATCCTAATACGGCCATTATAGCTATAAAGTTTTAGTTATTAATATAGTGTTGATATCTAACCTATTGGCAAGAAATTAGCCAAAACATGACTACTTTGTTTGGCGATTTTCTTAGCTGTTAATTCCGCATTACGACTAAATTAATAAATAAGTTGTTACTAAATGCCGCTTTATAAAGTAATTTTGTAGACATAAAAGCCTATTTAGGGACTAAACAGCAGGGTAGGTATATAACCTCAAAACAAAGTATTGTTGGCAGTGTTTACACACTTCATATCTAAATAATATATGACAGATACTGAAACTAATCCCCAAAACCATTCACTGAGTGAAATTAAATATAAACTCGTCTCTGTAAAAACCATAACCAAATTGTGTTCTTCGCTTCATAATTTAACTATTTGACATATGTAATTAATTGAAACAATATACAAGTATGCTGTTTGTAAAAAAACAAAACAAATTTTAGGGTTAAGTTTGTTTCTTAACTCTCTTTATAGTATACTTATTTCTTTTCAATTTAGTTTAATTATATTATCTCTTTATAATGCAACGAAGTGATTTTTCCGTTAACGATTTTCTATTGTAGTAAGTGGGTTCTTCTTTAACTTTGGTATACCCTGTATACGAAAACTTGTGTTAATGTTTATTTTTAAACCGCTTTGAACAAAAGGTCAATTCTTTTATTAGTCAATTACTTGGAATAATAATTAATCCTCGAAGGTAATTCGTTCAAACCGGTATTTGTTGAATACGTTCTGAAACATCAAATGTAATCATATACCTCAATCCCTCAAGGAAGGGAGTTCTTATGTACATATTTGAAGTAGTAAATTAAATAAAGATGAAATCAAAATGCACAGACAATAAAATATGTAGTGGTAGTGAACACACAGATAAAATAGTAGCAATTTTCTCTTTTGCATATCAGTTAATAGTAACCTTTATGAAATAAATGTAGAAACTCAAATAAGTAGATTGGTGTTATCTCAGAAATGAAATGTAGGTTGTTATGCCATACATCGTGCCTGTGCCTCCTGTCTGTGTCATAAACAAACGGAGAGGTTATGTTTCTTTATAGGCCATAGGCCACTTCTTGGCGAGGAAACTTGCTAACCATTTTAACCAAATTCGCGTCAGATTTCTGGTTGTACTTTGGCCAACATTACCAGTTAAATTTGCGATTCGGCTAAAAAAAGTTTGTTAGTACCATTTTAGTCATGTTCTGGCTTATTTCTTATAGCATCATTACCGAAAACATATGCCAAGTTGCCGCCATGTTTTTTATCGAACAAGAACAACCCGAACGGCGGCCATTATGTTGATTTTCAATATTTTGTTAAATTTACCTCAAAGATAACGTTTTAATTTACTAATTCGATCATTTAATCAGTTTTGATAACCCTGCTATCGATTGTGTTCTTTGAAATTTCAAATGTATAGTACTAATATATTTCGAATTAATTTAATTATACTTAAAACATAAGTATTTGTTTCTATGAGTAATTGGCTCCGTGGTCTAGAGGTAACGCACTTGCCTCGAAACCTCGGGGTCCCGGGTTCGATTCCCGGTCGAGGAACTGGGATTTTTCTGTGAGAGAGATTAATCATAGTATACTCGGATATTGGGTGTGTGTCTATTGTCTTTAAATGTGTAGCCCTCTCCCACACAAGGTCATTCCAGACCTTCAGGGATAAAGGGGGTTGTAATTTCATGTGGTATTACTATTTTATGTAAGTTTACAGAAATAATGCCTGCGGTAATAGATTTGACCCTCTTGTTATTGTTCATTGACCAAAAACTGTATATTATATTATAAGTATGATGGATACCCATTTTATTTGACAACAACCTTTAAAACTAAATCATAACACACTTGAATAAGTAATATTTGACATGATTTTATAGCTAAATAATTTCCATCAAAAGCCAAACTGCAGATTATACTTTCGCCATAAAAATCATTTCGTAGCTGGCATTAAAACAGCCATAATAATCAAAAAGAAAGCCAATGTCGGCTAGTGATCATTTGGCTTCACTTACGTTTCGATAGCCAGAATATTATTACCCATTTTTACCACCATTACATCTTTAAAACCTAATAATGCCGCTTTTATAATAGCCAGTATAACCAAATAGTCAATCTTTCTAGCATCTGTAACATGATGATGTCCAAACTACAACTTCTTGTTCTGCTTGGAAAATGCCCGGTGTTCCGCCGTTCACCTTGACATTTTCATAAAATGGTAACTAATTGACAACATTTCAAAAGTGACAGCAGTCTACTGTCGTTATTCGTTTGAAAATGAAACGAAATTCATAGTCGCCCATTCGTGTGGCGCACCATGTATTTTATGAGTCTTAAACAACAAAAGATGGGTAATCAAATTATCCCACTTTTTTTTGAGTGTAAGTATATATTTTAAACATTTTAAATTTAAAAATATATTACAGCTAATTCTTTATGAACCTCGGTGTCAGAAACAGACACATTTTGCCTCTTTTAATAAAAAATAATCAAATCCCTATTAACAGAACGAAATTCATATACCTAACACAGACTGCACAAAAAACGGGACGGAAATTCGCTGGAGCCCCCTTAATTAGAAAACTGATAAAAAGAGTGACGTCACGACAAGGAAAATCCTTCTTAACTAAACTGGTAAAATGATGTGCCAAGTGCACTAAATACAATTATGTCAAATGGTGCTCCAACCTATTGTCGCGTAGGAATATAAAAGAGGAAAGACAGGCTTTAAAACGAGTTTATGACAAAACATTTCATGGACTATGATCTTCAAATAGCATAGTAAAGCAGCGTAACTAAAGTTACATTGTACAAAATGTTAATTTGCAGTGAAGTAATTAGAGCATTTTATTTGTTCAACGGAATTTTGCTCGTTAAAAATTCACAAGGCGAGTGATAGAATTATAGGATTTTTACGGTATGAATAATTGGCAGAATTAATGTACTTTAGTTTCTTACTTCGTTTTCTTTTTTGTAGAAACAGGCACTACCAGACCGGATAACAGGAAGTAGATTTATCGGAATTTTACTAGATTGGTAAGATTAACAGCAAAGGAATAACGACATCGAATCCTACATAATTAATTTTATCAGAAATCATTATTACGGTGTTTTAGCATTACATGAGTATATTGAAGTTTAGAGAGTACAGGGTATCTCAATCTTAAAGCCGACCATTGCGTTGGTCCTCGTTGTTAGAAGACAGGTTTAAATATAAAGGGTGTTTCAATAAGAGTGCAATATATCAAGGTTCAATAAAACATGGTTTTCTGTAGCAAAGTATTGAAATATATGAAGTATATGAAATATATGCTTGTTAGCATAAACCTGTGACTTCAAATAACACCACAGCCAAAATTTCAAAGGTGTTAAATCGCAAGTGCGTGGCGGCGAATTCTGGTCAACAAACCAAGAGATGACACGACCAGGAAAAGACTCGCGGAAGACCGTCAATGTTTCACGGGCGGTATGGCAAGTGGCACCGTCCTGCTGAAACCAAATGTCGTCGAGAGCAATATCTTCCACAAAAGGCACAAAAAACTGGGTTATCTTAGCACGATAATGTTCGCCATTCACTGTTACTGCATTACTTTTTCTCGTCTTCGAAGAAAAACGGCCCAACGATTCCTCCAGACCATAATGCACACCAAACAATGAGACGTTTTGGATGCATTGCTTTCTCATAAATCATTCTTGGATTTTCTGAGCCCCAAATGCGGCCGTTTTGCCTATTAACGAAGCCATGCATAGAGGTGAAAATGGACCTCATCACTGATAATGATTTTGTCCGCAAAATCGGCATTCACTTCTTGTCCAAGGATACAATTGGTGAAATCTCTTCGCTGTGCATGATCTGTTGGCAGAAGTTATTGAGTCAATTGGACTTTGTAGGCATGGAGATGCAAATCTTTAGTGAGAATACGCTGAAGAGTGGAAGTCGTAACGTCCAATTCTTGTGCACGATGACGAATCGACGTCTCTGGACTCTCGGCCACGCTCTCGCGAACTGCCTCTACGAGCTCGTGTCGTGTTTTCACATCACTAACCGAACCAGTACTTTCGAATTTTTCGATTATTCTTTTCACAGTAGATGAATGAAGAACATTATTTCGACAGAAAATTGGACGCAAATCGTGGCAATCGAACTTTCACCATTTTGATAATAACAATCAGGACGCATTGTTCTATCATGTAATGCTCCATGTTTACTAACTCCCATCGGTCTCCAATCGCCCTGGCATGTCATAATCTTTTGACATTATGACTGCCAAACTGTCGCGCAATTCAAATCTTGCGCCCTTATTGAAACACCTTTTAGTTTTGCGCAATTTTGTAATAAATAACAGTATAACAAATAAAATATATCTATTTGATATTGTTTTCGTTAGGATAATAAAAATATAAATTTAAGAAGTTTACTTTTAGTTTAGTGTAGTGTTAAAACAAATTACATAGAGCTAGACAAAGAAACTATACATTTTAATGGGGGCGAATTATTACTTACGAAAATATATAATTAGTTACCCACTAATCGCTACTATATGTACTCGTAGGAGCCTAAATTCTAATGTGCTATTAAAAAGACGATTTAGATGTACCTCATCATCATATACAACTTGAAGTGAAATGTTTGTAACGTTACAATGTTAACCTTTTACGTTACCTACACGTTTCTAATAATAAATTATTAGAAAATTTTATTCATTTACCCAAACATGAGAGTACGCCCCTGTGTGTGCTATAGTTAATCGAGGAATATTTATATGAACTCGGTGCGAAGAAATATGTAAAATAGATTCATTAAAACCAACTGCTGAAGTCAAAATTAGGATTTGAATGATAAGCCAAATCGACTCACAAGTATACACGGTTTTGGACCTGAACAACCAAAATTTGTTTGTAAGGTAATTTAGGACGCTGAATCCGAATCTTCACTCCGTTTTTTAAGATTGGTTCTAGTTTTCAAGATAGTCAATAAATTCTTCTTTTACGATTTTTGACAATTAATGGCCATTGTATTAAATTAAAAGTGGTAAATCAGAAATGAAGAGGGGTGGAACTGAGTCGTTTGTATTGTTTGGGATCCGTTTCACGCATCAGAGTGCAACAGTAATCGCTCATCATTATTTCATCCCTAAATCCTTGGTATCGTTTTTCGATGTTCGCTAGATCTTGATGTAGCTGCTCTCCTTGCTCGTCGCTCGTATCGCCCAAGTTTTCAGGGAAAAAATCGAGATGGGAATGCAGGAAATGTATCTTAAGAGATATTCGAACTCCAATCGGTAATTTTGCAACAAATTGCCGATGATTTGCTTGAAATCCGGGGATTTGCGGTTCCCGACAAAATTGTCAAAAACACTTCGAAATGATGCCTATGCTGCCGCTTCATCGGACGTTAAACATTTTGTAAAGTTTCCGTCGGTCATTAATTCTCAAATATCAGGTCCAACAAATATTTCTTTTTTGATTTTTGCGTACGACAATTTGGGAAACAACTTGATTAAGTACTGAAAAGCCTGTCCTTCACGGTTGAGCGCTTTGACGAAGTTCTTGATAAGGCCAAATTTGATGTGAAGAGGTGGCAGGAAAATGTCCTGTGGGTACACGAGGGGTGCAGAGGAGACGTTTTGTTCTCCTGGTTCATAATAAGTACGACTTGGCCAATCTTTTCTCACATAATGATGATCAGTTGCATGGCTATCCTATAGCGACACAAAACAGCAAAATCTGGTGAATCCAGATTACATCCCAATCAAGTGACCAATCGACCAATGAATTTTTGTAGAATTCTTGAAGAAACAATAAAGTTTCGAAAGCTAGAAATTTAAAAGAGTTTTTCTTTTTTATGACCACGTGACTGCATTCCCTGGTTTAATTAATAATTTTTGTTTTTAACTTAGTCGTCTAATCCAATCTCTGTAAGTACCAATAAGTATACTTAGTAAAGGAATGGAAGTTGGGATTCCTAACAGTGAACCGACACTAAAATAACTATACTAATTCCAATAAGTGTAGTGAGTAAGGGAATGCGAGTTGGGGTTATTAAGAGTAGCGACACATGTACGACAGCCGGCGGTCACTGCTGTACGGATTCTAAAGCACGTACCACTTCACTATTAAGAGCCGCATCTTGCATTCCTTTACTGACTACACGCATTGGAACTAATATAGTTGAGAATTTGCTTGAAGCCATTGACAAAAATTTAACCGCAAACGATAGTCTTCAGATTGTAGATGATGAACCTTTTATGTGTGAAAGTGATCTAACAGTTCAGCATGTAATGTTTGTCATACTCTTCAATTAGGAACGCCTGTATGTATAAAAATTCTTCTGGACTTTGTAAAATGTTTCCTTGTTCATCTAAATTTTGTTGCACATAACATTCAGATCTACGAGAAACTGTTGGAAATAAACCATGTCCTCGTACATGTTGAAATATAGAAGCTAAGATTTGAAGATTTGGCAATCTTCTGTTCGAAAATCTTCGTCGATACTTCCTACGAAGAGTTCGCCCATTTCCATCACAAAATTCGTAAATGTACATAAGATCGGCATACTCTTCATTTGAATATCATACAGGGATTTTTTTACAGTAAAGTTGATAACTTTGTACAAATTTGTACGCTACTACACAGTACACCAACTAAAGTTTATAATTTTTAACAGGTTTGCTGACAAAAGTTTAGAATTCCATATCAACCTAATTTAATATTGTGTAATAGTTTCTAAACTTTAAGCGTCTACAGCTAGGCAACCGTTGCGAATTGGACCCTTATTCAAATGGCCTGAGGAACGTGCCCCTTGAGTATGTACACTACTTCATGCAACACCCTGTATAGTTTTTAATGTAAAATATGGAGTTCTCTATTTAGTTATATTCATCTCCAGGTAAATGTACGATGTTTTCAAATTGTTAAACATGTATGTATAGTCAAAAGAATTCTATTATTGTTTGTTTTAAGTATTTATACAATATTTATTCCATGAATAAGACATTTTTAAGCTAAAATTATCTGTAGTTTTATATTTAAAATATGAATGTTTCCATTTCAAGTTAAGGAAATTGATCAAACTATACTGTAGTTTTCATGAATTAACAAATTGTTTTAATCGAAGAAAATCTCTCCTTTTGAACAAATAATACAATCAAATGTCTGACAAATTGGTGTATTTAAAACAAGATATATTTTTGTCTGCATTTATATCATCCCATCACACAAATTTCTTAATAGAAAATACTTAACATTGGTTTCGATGCTATCTAATCATATTTCACCTTAAAGGGACATTTCATCATATAATTTGTAATTTGACGCCATACAAATTACGTCTCAGGACTTCTTAGTATAAAAGGCAAACTGTCAAACGAAAGCAATTTCAATAGGCATAATAGCCCAGTATTATTAAATTCCAAAAATACTTCTGTATTAATTAGAAATACCCGATAAAATGTTTCTATGAGAAATGAAACCGACAGCAAGTAATTTTTCCATTCCTGATTATTATCATTAGGGGCGAAGAAGAGCATAATTTGGTATGAGTATTGGAGAAAGGATTCCTAATATCTACAAAGACATTTATTAAGTGATTTGATGATGTAGATTTGAAAGCTTCATAGCGAAGAGGGCTTGTTTGAAAATTGCATTTACATTTGATTGTTAGTTTAAATATTTGATTGGAAATAGGTCACGAATACTGCAGAAACTACTACCAACACTATTCGGTAATGTAAATGTTGATCCTGAAAATTGCATAGCCCGATTTCGATAAGTGTATTAATCCATTCGAATTTAATAAACCTTCCATTTAAATTAGATTACCATTACGAGATAGAAGCACAATGTAGTCTAGTTATTGCTACTTGGCGTTATGTTTCCAATTGTCAATTTATCATCGATATTTGCTCATCGTATTTTATTAAGCATTGAGAATAACATTTCTTTTTTTATTTGTGATGTCGTTAAAGTTATCTATCAATCAGTTCCATCAGTATACTTGTTACGCATAATACGTAAACTAAAATAATTAACAAATTATCCAGCTACTAAATAGCTGGATAATTATACAGGGTGCTTCATGAATAGAGCTCGGTTCCCAGTGACGGATTTCGTGCAGTTATAATAATATATTATAAACACCTACTGAAACATTCCCAAACAACAGAAACACAAAAATTTTTAATTGAAAAAGTGAATTTTATTTAATTTGAAAATGTTAATACAAAAACTAGTTTTACTAGAAAACGTACTATATTAAATAAAATATTAACAACAGACAGAGATGGGATTATTGACATTCGGATGAAAAATAATCGGTCATTGGATTATTGAAATATTTGGAACATTCCGATTGCTGAGGTCTATGCGGTCTATTTGGGATTGGCCCTCTGTCAGTATTTATACTATTTTTACATTTTGTGATTTCCAAGTTTTCAAATGTATCCCTATCCAGCTGTCTAGTATTTGTTACATTTCTAATTAATCTTAAATTGCTAATATTTATTTTCTGATTCTGTTATTAAATATGATTTGAACGAAACAACTACTCAGCGGGCAGCGACTTGCGAAGCAAGTATCGAGAGCGGCGACCTCTAGCCGGTACTTGCTTCGCAAGTCGCTATCCGCCACAGAGACATCTATGATGTCGGTCGGATAGTAGCATTTGGACCATATGAAAAGTTTCACATACCTCTCACCACTACTCAATTTACCTTAGTCAGTATATGACTAGCAGGTTGGCCACTATCATTTGTCTGTTCCATAACCTATGGCATACTGAGGAGAACTAATAAGTTCGAAACCAGTCTATGTCTGGTTAGGAATTGGCAAATGATATTAGCTACCGATCTATCATGATTTAAAGGTATAATCCAATGCAGGTCGGGGTATTTGCCCGCTGAGTAGTTGTTTCGTTCAAATCATATTTAATAACAGTAGTTTAGTCCACCTGGGCTAGAGGTCGCCGCTCTCGGTACTTGCTTCGAGAGCGGCGACCTCTAGCCGGTACTTGCTTCGCAAGTCGCTATCCGTCACAGAGACATCTATGATGTCGGTCGGATAGTAGCATTTGGACCATATGAGAAGTTTCACATACCTCTCACCACTACTTTCTGATTCTGGTTGTTCTCAAATGCATGTTGGGCAACACTAGACTTATCTGTTCTACCATATTTGAGATTGCCATATGCTCTTTGAATCTAGTTTGAATTGATCGTCTAGTTTGTCTAACATACTTTTGATTACAGTCCTTACAGCTAATTTCGTAAATCCCCGACTTTTCATTTGTTTCAATTTTGTCTTTTGGATTGCCTAAAAGTTGTTGTAGTTGTTTATTTCCCGATGAATAAACCACTTTCATAACTATATCTTTAAAAATGTTACGAATACCACGGGTGAATCAAAGATCGAATGGAATCGATGCATATTTCGGATTTTTTCTTTCGTTTTGAAAGGTCGAAGAATTTCGAAGTGTCTTTAAATTTACCTTTCCTAATTATTTTATCAATTAAACTTACAGAATATCCATTACTCGCAGCTATATTCTTTTCTATGCCTTTTCTTTTTAGAACCTCTCCTTATTGAAAGGGAAGCTTGACTTATATTGTTTAATTCGAGTTTGTTAATTGTCTCCAAGTGTTCCGATACCACAGATCTTGGACTACCTTAAGGATCTACTCGAATTAAAATGATGCCAACTTGGTTAGCGAAACGCGCGTCGAGTGCGTTTTGGGTTTCGTGGAAAACTACGTCAGTGTTATCTTCACATAAAGGGTTTCAACCCACTTCAGGTATAAAATGATTGGGACTGGCTTTGGTGATAGTGACAGGCAACGAATATTTAACTTAGATTTAATGGAAATAATGGTTGGATGTAACATACGAAACTAGATAATCCACTTTTTAGACACTTTTTGTAAAAGTGTATTAGTGGTAAGTTTAGCAATGTTTAGGTGCCTTCGCAGTTGACACTAAGAAAAAAGTATTTATTAGCGAAGTGTGACTATATCAGACAGACTATTTCCCTCACATTATAAGAACCAATGAAATAGCAAGATTTTGAAAGTTTGAACTAATAAGAACAAACTTTCAGCGAAAATTGCGTTCTAAGTGAAAATTTTACATAAAATTACTGAGAAAATTGCAATGGGCTTGACAGCCTAAAACGCCAGTTGAATCAATATAAAAATCGAAGAGTTTTTCTTTCTTTTTTTATTTCTCTGTGAAGATAACAGGCTTATAGAATCAAAAGGACCATAATTAATTACTTATTTTTTAAATATTTTGGGTTTTTCTATAAAAAATAATAATTTTAAAATTTGATTTTTAAATAGATCCCCTTAAAAATTGGGAAATAAAACTATACCCAGCCGTGATTGTAATAATTTAAATTTTTACTTCAGTTAAAAAAAAAAAATATTACTTGTTCTATGTTTTGTTCTGGAAATATATTTCGTGCATTAAAAATAATCTGAAAATTCAGCATTAAAAGCATGTTGCATTTTAGAAACAGCATTCGTTCATTTTGAAGTGATTTGACTGAAAAAGTACCCTCGACTGCGTCTCGGCACTTTTTGTCAAGTCACATCAAAATGAACTTCAGCAGTTTCTAGGCATTCGCTGAATTTTCGATAATATTTAATGTACTTAATATATTATTACAGAAAATTGCACAGCTTAAAACGTCAGGTGAATCAATAAAAAAATCGAAGATTTTTTCTTTTTTTTTTTTCCCTGTGAAGATAACAGGCTTATAGAAGCAAAAGGAACATAATTAATTACCTACTTTTTAAATATTTTGGATTTTTCTATAAAAAATAATAGTTTTAAAATTCGATTTTAAAATAAATCAGCTTAAAAATTGGAGAATAAAAGTATACCAGTCGTGAATATAATAATTTTTATTGTTAATTCAGTTAATAATAAAAAATATTTCTTGTTCTATGTTTTGTTCTGGAAATAGTCTAATTAATATATTTCGTTCATTAAAATAATCTTAGTTCAGCATTAAAAGCGTGTTGCCATTTAGAAACAGCAATCGTTTATTTTGATATGATTTGACTGATAAAGTACCCTCGACTGCGTCTCGGGCACTTTTTGTGAAATCACATCAAAATGAACCTAATCAGTTTCTAGGCAACACGTTTGCATGCGCTGAATTTTCGATAATTTTTAATGCACTTAATATATTACTACAGAAAATTTTTTTCTGAACTTCTCACAATTTAAATGAATTTTCAACGAAAGGTACCGAAATTTAACTCCAAAATAATTAGAACAGGTATTAGTAATATACTTTTATTCTCGTAGGTAACTGGTAGTGAAACATATTTATGTGTGGGTGTTACTTTAGTGTTACACCCGCAATACATCCAGTCCTCGTCGAGTGAGTGTTTATAATAAATTGATTTTATCAACTTTATCAACTTTGGATGTTATGAAATTCGCTAAACTAATTACAAGATAAGATATACAGTATGGGGACCGTAAGCAAGGTAAATGGGAAAAAACCAAATGTGTAGAACAAGGACAGATTGCTCTCATATCATACGTATGTTAGAAAAGGACAGAGAAACTGATAGTAAATAACGAAATTTGAATTAGTGGTAACAGGAATCCATAATCAGAAGCTGGCGATATTCATACACACTGTTTGTTTGTTTGTTCATGCGCGTATTCTGTGAAGTGAGAAGACCAGCCAGCGACCAGCCGCCAAAAATAAAGATACAAATGATGTACACTATGATATGAGAGCAATCTGTCCTTGTTCTACACATTTGGTTTTTTCCCATTTATCTTGCTTACGGTCCCCATACTGTATTGTGTCATACATGTATGAACATATTTACACGCTGACACATAACCTATAGCCAATTCTGGTTTTGATGTCATCAATACCTAAATTCTGACATCTGTTCATGACAAACCATAAATACTTCTAGGAACAATAGAGAATCCCTTGTAAAACTAACAAACAAGTAGATTCAATAACGTATGAGACTTGCAGTTCATCACGTTTTACAGCAAATCGTAACGTGTGTAGGGCGTTTTAGACACATTCATCTTATAGTGCGTCCAGATCAAACGAGCCGCACAGATCTAGGTATAAAGTGAATGTTGTTGCAACGTTCGTGATACGCTTGATCTGGATGCACCTTAAAGCGCTTCCCAATCAAGAGCGCCGCGTATTCACAAATGTTGCAGCAACATGCAGTTTGGTTGGACAACTGCTCACGAATACCCAAAACTGTGCCGCTCAGTGCAATTCCGATCTTGTTCCGTTTTTTGTTGATACCTCACAAAAAATTAGCTCGCGTTCAGTTTGAACGCTGCAGGTGGAGCACGTGTACCGATGTCTGATAGTAAATAGAGCCTCGACAAAATTTTGCAACTGATCCGCACTAACTAGAAACTGGAACATCCACTAACAAGTGCACATTGCAGCGCGGCGCGGAAAAAGCGATCAACTACACATAAAGTATTCACGAATGTGGCTGTAACGCTGGCGAATACGCAGCCTATGTGGATGCACCTTTAGATGTCGTATGTAACACATCAATAGTTGTATTTGGTATTGAAATAAAACATTATTTACTTTTTGCATCATTAAGAAAACATTTAAAGAAATTAAAATGGATGAAGCAGAACTGTTTTGTTCTTACATTACAAATAAACCTGAACTTCTTTTATTTATTTTTTTTTATGTTTCTGGTGTTTTAGATCTTGTATTGGAAACAATACAATCGGCTACTAATGTCATGCATCATTAACCCTTTCTATGCATTTAGAAATAGAAGCTTTGTCGAAACTTTATCGAATATCTCGAATACGAATTGATCAATATGAAAAAACAGACAGCAGTCGTTATCAGGGTTAAACGACCTTTCAATTGATGTGTCACTCGACCCATGTTCCCATATGAAACTTTTGAAAGAGTGGTTCTACAGAAGAGGGGAAGCAATGACAGTTGAAAGTTTCATGTCTAAAAATGAAAATCGACCTGTCAGCAATTTTTTTTCAAACCGTTTTTTAAAGAGTTATTTAAGTTGTTTCGTTTTCACTGGGACGACTTGTAATTCCTACGGTTTCGGAGTCGTGTATAAATCCCCAAAAAGTAATGTTACAGAAATACTGGAAATTCTTGAAAACAGTTTTATCAGACTGTTATCGGAAATAGATAAGTTAATATGTGTAGGTGACAATATCAACCAATATAACGTCATTCATCCGGATGTAAAGAAATGTAATAATTTACTTGAGGCTTATGATCTCAAACAAATTATAACCGAATCAACAATGGTCACAAATATTAGTGAAACACTTATTGATGTAATAATTACTACCGAATGTGTTTTAATACCTCAGACAAGGGTTGACGTTGGAAATATATCGGATCACCAATTAATTTTTTGTGAATTATTGTTTCATGTAGAAAATGTGAAACAATTTTTATATACGTATAGAGACTACAAATATTTTAATTACGAGGATTTTTTACGGGACCTAAATAATATTTCTTGGAATATAATCTATTCTCACAGTGATGTAAACACTATGCTGCAATTTTTTTATCAAAAAAATTCTCTTTTATTTATTAAAAACGGTAAGGATTTCAAAACCTAAAGCTCCTTGGATGACAGATGTTATTAAAATAAAAACAGGGATATGCCTTGACAAAATATAAGAAAACAAAAAATCCAGTTGAAGGATCTTATTATAAAAGATTGCGTAATATTACAAATTCAGCTATTAAAAGAGAAAAAAATCCTATTTAGAATTTGTTTATCGTTAAAAAAATAGCAAGGAATTATGGCAAACATTAAATCACCAATATTGATAGCATAAATGATTTATTTGTGTCTATATGTAAAAGTGAAAAAGCTTGTGACAATCTAATAAATCATTATAATAATAATAGGCATGTGTACGATGTAACTTTTACTATTAGTTAATACGTAGTCGGTATAATCGGATAAAAATAAAAGACGGTTATTTTCACTTTGTCGACGTTTCGATTAATTATTTAATCTTCTTCAGGACTTAAGTGAAACAAACTTAAGTCCTGAAGAAGATTAAATAATTAATCGAAACGTCGACAAAGTGAAAATAACCGTCTTTTATTTTTATCCGATTATACCGACTACGTATTAACTAATATATACATACGGATACTATTATTCTATTTGATTGTAACTTTTACTTTTGTAGAAGTATCTGAGGAACAAGTTTATAGGGCATTAAGTACGATCAAATCCATTGCTCATGGAAATGATCTTATTTTCAACTAAAATGCTTCTGTACTGTATGCCTGATTTAAACCCTTATTTGACATTTATTATAAATCGGTGCATTGGGCAAGGAATCTTTCCAGATATCTGGAAGAAAGCTTGGGTTAAACCTCTAAATAAAATAACTTATCCTGTAACTTACAGTGATCTGCGTCCAATAAGCCTATTACCTGCTATGTCCAAAATAATGGAACGTTTAATGCATAATCAGATGATGTCTTACGTTAATTCTCATAATATTATTCCCATAAATCAATCAGGCTTTAGGGTTGGTCACAGTACCACAAGTGCAGTTTTAAAAGTAAGTGATGATATAATCAGGGGTTATGATCAAGGTAAAATCACAGCACTTCTTTTGTTGGACTACTCTAAAGCGTTTGACACTATTAATCACAGATTGCTTTTGTCAAAATTAAAATATTACGGCTTATCTGATATTTCACTCTATTTAATGAATTCGTACCTTACTAATAGGCAGCAATATGTAATTTAAATGACTCCAATTCTAACACTTTAGAGGCTGGAGTACCGCAAGGCTCCATATTAGGACCACTACTTTTCATATTATACACTGCTGATTTTAAAAATAATTTGACGTCTTACCAATTCCATTATTATTCAGATGATACGCAGTTATATTTAACTTTTGACCCAGGTGATATCGGTCAATCATTTGCCAACACTAATAATGATACTGAGAATCTTGTGCAATATTCATTTAAGCATTGCCTTAAAATAAACACACGCAAATCCTCAGCAATTCTCTTTGGAAATGAAACTATATGTAAAATTATCGAATATAATTTAGGAATTTACGTACAAAATCATAGACTACCTTTTCTGAGTCACACCAAAAATCTTGGTCTTATTTTATTATAGATAAAGAAATAAAATGCACGTTTCATGTTAATAATTTATTAAAGAAAACCTATTGTGCCTTAAATAGAATTTATTTGAGTCGTAAATATCTGCGAGTAAATAATATGGCAAATACAGGAAGCTGTAAAATAGCAAGTTCCTTGCATAGGTTTTGCCCCTGCTCAAAGAAACGGATGAAATAATCATCATGTAATTTGGTAGGAATCATGTGTAAGTATGCGAAAATAAAAATTTTAACATTAGTTGTCTCTACTAACTCCTAATTTTGTATAGAGTGTTCAAGGTTATTGACCACAAGTTCTCGGAAGTTTGTCATATATACCTAGATTCCAACAGAGATTTTGGTCGGATTGAAAAGATAAATCAGAAAAGTGGAAAATGTTTACGTGCCTGAGCAATACCACGGCTTAGTAATATCGGCAAACCCAAAAAACAACTTTGTGTGTTGATATGAAAAACTACTTTTATAATTTTGAGGAGCTTTCAGTAAACTTAAACTTATTCAATAAAGAAAAGAATACTCTGGGCGAAAAAGTAAACCTCAGAAAATTAAATGAATTAGGGTTTAGTAGCACCGACAGTATTTATACAAAGAAAGCCTCAATGGTATATACCATTTCTGAGGGTGAACTTATTAATGAAAAAAAGCTGGAAAGGTCAGGAGGAACAAATTACTCCTAACAGATTTAGAGAAAAAAAAAGACTAAAAGCTGGAAAATTGGACAATTAACGTGAACAAATAAAATTCATAAAAAAATAATAGAAATGAAGAAATCTTTGAATGAAATGAAGAAAATCCGAAGAAGAAAATAAAACTAATTAGTTTCGAGAATAAAGTTGTTTTATATTAATATTTAATATTAAAATAAAATATGTTTGAAACCGTAACGCCTTTTTAATCTTGCAAATTTCCCTATATAAGTGTATGTCATGCATATTTAATTATTATTCCTTTTTTGAAATGATGAAAATTGCAGAAATGTCCATAGTACTAACCAACAGTACAAGATTCAACCTACTGCATTATTAACTGGTTTTTGATAAAACAAAATAAATAGAACAATAATTCAGAAACAATGTTTTTAATTTAAGTTTATGCAAAATAATTGTGGTATATGAGACCCACTTGGGTCTACAATTCGTATATGTCTTGCAAGTAATTACATGTTATTTCTATCTAAAAATGTAATACAAGGATAGTATAAAATAAATGATGCTATAGGATAAATCAAAATAAATGACTATTTTTTGACTATAATAATAATTGTAAAACTTCTGAGAAATGCCAAAAACTTCCAATTCCAAGAGAATTCCACGGAATTTCAAAGAAATTACAGAGAATTCCACGGAATTCTATATGCTTGTACACCAAACTTCCAAACAGGTTTACCCCTAGTGTAATGCTTTGGAAAAATTTTCAAATTTGGTGGAGTAATTCCTTATATATTTTCCATTCTTTTAAGGAAAAAAAAAAATTAAGGTCTATCTCACAGTGCGACCACAGAAAAAATTTCATTTTGTATAGAATTAACTCAAGTGGATTTGTTCGCTTAGTGAAAGCTCGTCAATTGCTAAATATAATTTAAGTTATATTAGAGATTATAGAGTATTGTTTACAATTTGATAATAAATGGTAACATCCATTTCTCCCAAAGTCTCACAGTCATTGCGCTTTCATCTCTTTGTTGCCAATAATATCATCATAAAATTGAAGTCCCTCAGATGTCATTCCTTCGTAATGATTTTTTTCATTCGCCATCTTCTTTTATCGTGTGATGGACAGTTGCGTGTACTTCTAACAGGACGATCCGATTCAACACCGGGACCAAGTCCACTGAGATATAATGGTGAGCGAACCGACTCGCGTCATCTTTCGAAAGGAACATAAAACTGTGGGTTCAATGTATTCTCGATGTGAGCACGTCAAAGATTCCTAGCCCAACAAATAAGTGGGGGGGTTCGACAATATCTCCATGTTAGGGCTGTTAGGCCTTGTTAGTGAAAATAAGTCGACTTTAAACAAGTGATTAAAAAAAGACTTCGCGATATAAAAGCAGCAATAAGAAATCTGCTCTGCTAAATTACCGTTTCAAGAAAGTGCTTTATATACGATTATACATTTAGTAAAAGAAATGGCAGCATATTACCCTAGAAAATAGCTATTCCCATTTGAAAAGCTCCTTGGGTTTATGAATAATTTATCCAGACGAAAGTGCATAGCGAAATAGAATAAATATGAATTCTTGATTTAGAACTATTTGTGACCATTTTGGAACGACGATTTATAAGAAACATTTAAATTGGTTGGAGAGAGATTTATATCAGATGTTTTGCTGATAACAAAGAACAAATATATCTAAAAATTTGTCCATTGAAAAACTTTTCGTATATTTCACGCGAATACAAAGACACTTGCAGGAGAAATTTTGATTTATCCTCAAATCAATACTGTTTCTTGAAAAATATTTCAGTGTTGGATCATGTGCAAACAAACGTTGATGTCTAATTAAAAACAAATCTCTCAATCACAATAAATACAATTTGTTAGTTTTAGTATTACGTAATTATAGAATACATCAGATAATTTCAGAATTATAATATAGTTATGAACGGTTCAAAAAACATCGGTCATATAAAAGTCAAACCTGGGAAATAATCGATTAAAATTTTTTGTTGTTAAGAGTCTATATCAGATGCAAGTGAAATATAGTCTCGATTTTACCACACCCCGCGCAGGCCACGGTGCATATATACAGCCAAACCGAAATTATCGCGGCGAATGTCGAAGGTGGCCGATGTTTTAGTTACAGAACGGCATAGTGGAACATTTCAGATCGGGAGATGTTGAATTATTAGAGGTTTCGTACGACATAAACCGACGAAAAAGTTGTATTGCGTCAAGCTTATAAGCTAAACAGTAGCGAAATAAACGAATTTGTATGTCTATATGGGGGTGTTAGTTTATAATAAAAAATTTTAGTAAATATACTTAATGATAATAGAGAAACAACAGTTCATTTAGGAGGTTTTATTATTAATAATTTCTAGGAGGATTTCTAATTTCTAATTTTCTGACAAACCTTGAATCTATCACTTCTGGCAGAAGAGAGGAAAAATAAAAGTTGTTCAATTGTTTACCCATTTTTTGTTTCCAGAATTCGTCATCTCGGTGGATCTGTTGAGAATGGTAAAAAAAAATTTGTATGAATGAATCGTCGCAAGGCAACAGCCATTGCTAAAAACTGTCTAAATATCCTACCACTTTGAATCGAATAAGTGTTAGATATTTTTTCTAGCAATTACTATTGGTTAATTAGGCTTCATACTGATTGATATTTTGATAATATGTTTTCGATACCTTCTGATTTTGTTTCTAATTTACTTTATTTTCTTGTTTTAAATTTTTGTGATATTTTATTTGTTTATTTATCTTATACAGTGACTCAAATTCGGCAGAGTACAGGGATCTTCGAAACCATAAGAAATACGAAGTCGGTTAAATGAGGACAAATTTGCGCATTTATGAGAGCAGTAATATTCTGGAAAAAAATTCCGAAAATCCTTACACTTTTCAAATTTTTTCGAGGAAAACAAAATTTTTGACTTTTTTGTTTTTATTTTGCTCTGACTATTTGTGAAGTTGCAGGAAAATTGAAAACACTTTTCAATGCAACATTTTCCTGCGCATATTGTGGTGTCATCAAAATTTTAATCCGATGTTTCGTCTGTCCTGGACCATCATCAAGTTCATTTTTTTAATACGGACCTGGATTATTTTTCATACTGTTTTGTCGCCTGTCCCATTTCTGACTTCAATGATGTTTGCAAACCTTCCTGATGTCAAAAAAGTCATCATCAATAAACCTTACCCTTCATGCGTCCTTGTCCTGCAATTAATATGTAAAAACAATAAAAAAACCCGAAATTATTTTATTTACTATGTTTAAAAATAGCTAAAGAACTAAACAACAAAACAATTAAATCGTTAATCTACAAAAAATGTCCATTTTACCGTTTCTTATTAATGCATAGTATTATTTTAAAAAATTTTCCTATAAAATGGAAGTATCAATGTGTGTCATATCATTCAACTGAATGAAAAAGGCGATGAAATAATATGAAAAATATGTGTTATTTTAAATTTAAACTCCAATATTTTTATCAAATATGAAAGATTATGATGATGTTACATATACTACTGAATTCAGAAAGAATTTTTTAAATTGAGCTGAATATACAGGATATATCATTTAGAATAAAAAAAAAATTAAGGCAATTTCCGGTCAAACCGGACGTAAAAGATATGTATGTCACGCGCATATTTAATCAGTATTCGGAATGTCATATGTCCATTTCCGCATATTAATGCGGGGTGTAATTTTTTTTATTTTTCAATATTTCGGCATTTTCTTTTTTATTTGACATTCAATTGTTTTTAATTTTTGGATTCCCTAGAAAAAGGCACATAAGTTTAATTTTTGAAGTTTTTTCCTAGGTTAAAAATACAGCAGAAAAATCGAGTAAGGTGCACTTAAAATGATCACCCTGTACATGAGGTTACTGCGCTTAAAATAAATCAAAAATAAAAATTATCATATTCACCTTTCATTCTCCATATCAATATTTAGAGACGGCAAAATGGGAAAAATTTCATTTATATTAGTCTCTCTACAGAAATTACCGGAAATAAAAGAAAATTATTACTTTTATTAATTTACGAAAAAAATTCAATTTTCACTAGTACTTTTTATATTTTCTCTTTTGGGCTAATGTTCGATTTTTCGGTTTTCTGCTAGGGTATTTACGCTTATGATATGTTTTTATTTTTCCAATTGTTTCACTTTCACTGCACTAATAATCACTTTCAATAACACGTCTACTTAGGTGTACACTTGATTTAAAAAAAAACTGGTACAACTCTTGTAATCGAAAATCATAGTTTAGTTGTGTGCATATGTCTGTAAATAGGGCTGGCCAGGCATGTTGAGAGGGGGTGGAAAGAAGTGATATACCCCGGACCTGGATTTTTTTGGACGAGATCGGTTTTCTTTGTGTTTTTAAACTTATTAAACCTTTCTCTTTCTTTTATTCAAATGGAATTTAAAAAATAATTAGAAAATAACTTTTCCAAAACATTTTCAAGCCTGCCATATTATTGTTTAAAAAAATAATATTTGTTACGGATAATTCTACTAATGGTTGTAATTAAAATACTAACTGAATAATGATAATTCTATTTTTAAAATAAGAACACAAAAATACCACGAGATTAAAAAAAATGTAAACAATGCAAACTGAACATAAAAATACAATAAATAAATAAAATAAATGAACTTCAATTACGTAATACAGAATTAACTAATAATTTGTCATTGCTCCATTAGCGTCTAAAACTGCCTGAAGTCTTGCAGGCATGGACAAAATCAGATTTCTTGCAAGGTCAACTTCTTGCGACAAGTTCTCCCAAGCGTCTTCAATTATCCCTTCCAATTCTTGGGCATTATTTGGATGGTTATTTAATTTTCTTATATGTTTCACCATTAGTCCCCATACGTTTTCAATTGGATTTAAATCCTTTTAGATGGCCACGGTAACAACTCTATGTTTTTATTAAGAAACCATTGCCTGACACGATGGGCCGTATGTATGGAGCAGTTGTCTTGTAGGAAAATAAAATTATTTTCCGGAAAAACCTCTATTACTGACGGCAACATAATATTGTCTAATATTTTAATATATGTAATGGAATTGAGATGACCACCACTGTTCCAACACACACCTAACCCATTTAGGCTCATCCAAGCCCAGACATTAACTGAAAACCTTCCTGATATTTATAGATCGAAAGTATATTTTTCGTCGTATCTAGTGGAAGGAGGCCTATATACGCGAACATGTCCATCGTTACAGGATTTAAAAACCTTTTCGTCAGAAAAGACAACTTGTCCCCAGAAGATTTCATCATTGATTATATAGTTGAGTGCAAAAATAATCCGACCCTGCTTCTTTTCTTCTGAAAGTTTGTATTTTTTAGCCGCAACTCTTCAAGTCGCTTTATAGTTTTATTTTTCTGCAAGCAGTAGATACCGAAGCAGGGAAATTTGTCTCTGAAATTGCATTTACTGCAGTCTGAAAGGGGTTTTCTATTAGGTAATATATAAGATTTTCATCTTCTTGATTATTGCTCTTTCTGGGCCTACTGGAACCAACTTTACGGGATACTGTTTGGTTGGTTTCCCCTTGATTTTAACACTCATTATCGTGGTTTTACTCACATTGTATTCAGCAGCAAGTCTTCTTATGGACCAACCATCTTCAATTTTAGAAACAATTCGAAATTTTTGAATATCTGTTAGATGTCGAACCATTTTTAATAATGACGCCACTGATTAACGTCAAAATGACATTTGTAAGATTATTAATATCAATCAAAGAACGAATGATTTACATAGCTAAAAGAAAGTGTACCAGTTTTTATTGAAATCAAGTGTACCCACTTTATAACAAATAAGTAAATTTGAGATATCTCTAGAATACACACGCCACTGTTGTTTACGCAAATCGCAACGTGGTTCCTAAGTGCCCGATTCCCCCTCCCGCAAACGAGTCCAGTGTATGCAAGTGCATCCGTGTTTCCGAAATATCATGCGAGATGGCAGCTATTATCGGAATACAGATATGCAGTTTTTAGTTTTCTAATAAATTTATTTTCAACTAATCCAAGAGTTGGGTCACATGAATATAAACGTT
>JANEYF010001460.1:440000-490000 GCA_029963845.1 Rhamnusium bicolor | reverse complement strand
CTTCTTTTTAGAGAATGTTCTCAAGTGTGTAAGGGGCGCCAATTTGTTAATACGATTACTAAAACCATATTCGAGTGGATGCACTATTGGCGAGGAGGCCAAATCTTCTCAAAAATGCCCAATATGAAATATTTATTTTCTAATACCCAATAGACTAAACTTTAATATTTCAGAACGTTTAATGTTGATTGTATTAAGTTCGGTTTAGAGTCCATTTTCGAGAAAGGAAATCGTAGGTAGATACCTAAAGTTTATTTCAAACGTATTTGTAACTTAAAAAAAGTTGGCTTCTTTGATCCCTCTACCACAATCAAAGAAGCCGACGTTTATGTTGCAAATAAGTTTGAAATAAATTATATACAGTTATTTACGTAACAAGACCCGGGCGAACTGGCAATTTCCGGGGCAAGTGCTGGAAGCCGATGAGCCCAGTAAAGACACTTTCCGGGTGTCTTGCGTATAATATTTTTCCTGCAACCGTTCTTGATGATATCAGAAAACTTTTTAACTTTAACAAAAATCATAAAATCAAAATTTTATGATGTTATTATACAAATATAAATTATAGATTTTTGAGACCCGAAAGTCCTATTTGCGTCATAAGGCGATGGGGACATTTAGCATGTTAATTAGAGAGAAAATATGAGTGACAATGCAAATGCGGTTTTAGAAAATCTGTTTTTTTTTATCAAATGTAAGTTTTACTTCCTAACCTCGCAAATGAGAAACGTGTGCATCCGCAAAAAAAAATTGTTGCCTTCCTAGACGACGAATTATGACAAAAAACATAATTTCAACAAAAAAAATTCTGTCTGTGTGTATCATGATAGCGGCCACAGTTTTTAAGATAAAGATTTCAAAATTGTTACACACGTTCGAGATGTCAAGAAAAATACTGAGTTAATTAATGAGCAAAATAGGAAAGGTGTCTACAGTCCCCAATTTTGTTATTTTTAACTTTACAAGGAGAAATTCTTGATGAAAGAGTATAAATAATATATTTTATATACAGCCAATTAAATAGTTTGCCCAAATATTTAGTTAAAAGTATAAATTGAAATTTTGTATATACTTTAACATTATTATGAGATGTTGGTATAGATTTGTTTTTAACATTTTAAACGTAAAATAATTTTTCATATATCAATTTTTGTTGTATATTCATTTCTCCGGAAAGTGGTTTCTTAACTCATGTGAATATAAATTAAGTGTTGTGGACGCTATTCCGTATGTGTAGTTTAGCCATATTTATTCTGTAGTCTGACAGAATCATCATAATACTGAATCCGATATTAACATAACCCGCATGAAAGTTTTTGTGAATTATAATAATTTAAAACTGCCTCAGATTCGTTATGATAATAATAGCTTTTACATTTTGCAGAAATAAAAGAAATTAAACACGTGATTTTAAAATCATCCTACGAAAAGAACTTTCATTACCATGTGTCAGTTCTTTTTCATTTCGTGATTATGATTGCTGAAGTTATATTTGTTAGTACGACCGCTAGAAAGGGGTTGAAGGGTTAATCTACTCACCCCTAAGCGCCTCTTGGTCAGTAGCCCTGGCTGAACCCTGCTTATCGCCAAGGGACTAGCTGTAATTAAAGTAAGAAACGTGGACTACGATAAATCTCCTGGATGTCAAGGAAACTGAGGCACGTGTTATAGTAAATTTTATGTCCTTGTAAATCGCATGTGTGTGTGTATACAGGGTGTAAAAAACATGCAGCAATGCTCAGCTAGAGATTCACAATCCGGAACCGGAAAGTATAACTTCTAAATTACCCTAAAGAATTTCTGATGAGATAAAACGCAAAGACCGCTCCAGTATAATGCATTTTTGAGCGTGTAATGAGGTATTCAAATCCATGTTACTCGAAAACAGTGTGTCCTATCGAAACTCAACTACGTTTTTCTCATAAAATTTCATAATTTCATGTAAAAAAATTACGTACAATTAAGTTGGTATCATATTTACCCCCACATTCCAAGTGTGAGACATCCCTTAATAAAATTTGCAGATGATAATGTCAGTATTGTCAAGCACAAAAAAGGTTAATAGCTATACGCAATTTCATTATTTAATCATAAACGGAGATATTTAATTAAAAAAAAAAAGATATTTAATAAAAACCTTTATCAGGGGCTCATCGTCAAGGGACCTTAGGAAGAATTCAGAGAAAAACTTTGTTAAGGTATTTGTTATATTTCACTTGATCTACATGCATACAAGTTTTGATTATCCACGTGGAACACACCTTGTATAAAAGATAATATAAGATAATAAAAATGCTGTGGTTACAGCTTTACAAAAAAAAATAAATCCTGAGAATTTTCAAGATCTTCGTGCCATAAGCATATTGCCTACTTTTTCTAAATTACTTGAAAAGATAATGGAACAGCAATTAAGAGTACACTTATCTATTAATAACATTATACCTAATGTACAATCTGGTTTTAGGCCTGGCCATAGTTGTACTACGGCGCTGTTGAATGTAGCGGATGATATCATAGGGGCGATCGATCGAGGAATGTGTACTATCCTTGTTCTCCTTGACTTCAGCAGGGCGTTTGATACTATTAACTATCAAATACTTAAAGCAATCTTACATTATATTGGATTGTCTGAAGGTGCTATTATGCTGTTTAACAGTTACATAAGTAATAGACAACAAAAAGTTCGTATTGGAAATGAATGTTCAAATTATTTAACTCTCAAGTCAGGTGTACCTCAGGGGTCAATTTTAGGTCCATTACTTTTTAACATTTACTCCAGTCAGTTGATAAAATCTCTGTCTTACTGTTTGGTTCACTTTTATGCAGACCACGCCCAACTCTATCACTGTTTCTCGCCAAATGAGACAGATAATGCCTGTGCCAATATTAACGAGGATTTAAAACATTTTGTTGGAATGTCTGAGGACCACTGTTTAGTTATAGATCCTAATAAATCTAAAGTCATGATTTTTGGTCCTAGGCATTACAGAAATGAAATAAATAATTCTGTATAAATTTATGTAAATAATATGATAATAGAATCAGTGGATGAAACGAAAAATTTGGGAGTCATATTTGATACTAATCTAAGATTTAAAACACACGTTAACAAATTAGTACAAAAAGCGTATAATGCTCTGAAATTAATATATGGTAATCGGCATTATCTACCGCAGAAAACTAAAGTTGCCCTATGTGAATCTTTAATCTTGTCATTACTTAATTTTGCTGATAGTGTCTACGGTCCTAATTTAACTAGCTTGTATAAGAATAAAATACAAAAAATACGAAACTCTTGTTTAAGACTGATTTTCGGTATTCGGAGACGAGAGAGAATCTCACATAAACTGAGGGATATAGGTTGGTTAAATATGGAAAATAGACGATTACTTCATGCAGCCTGTTTATATCATAAAATCATAATAAACAAGTCTCCTCAATATTTACATACAAAATAAAATTTAGAACCGATGTGCATAAACTTAACGTTCGGTTCAAAGGTTTGTTAACTCCTCCTCTTCATCGTACTGAGACATTTAAAAGGTCCTTCCGGTATCAGATATGCAAAGTTTTCAATTCTGTCCCTTGGCAATTAAAAAATAACAATCCAGCTCAGTTTAAAACTAAATTTAAATCATTTTTATTTACAAAACAATGTCAACAATAAAATATTTAATTTTGTATCGTTTTATTTTAGCTCCAGTTTCATGTCTATATTCCGTCCATATTTTACAGTTGCATTATTAATTAATTTTAATTAGACAGCAGTATATGGTATTTTTATTAATTGTTAATAATTAGAGGATTATTTTTGTTGTTAAAAAAATATTGGTTGTATAACTACATGTTTTTCTTTTCCAATGGTTAAGTGTAAGAAAAATGCTGTACGAGTTGCAGTAATTTAACTTCGCCGTTTATTTTTTACCAATACACTTGTTGATTTTCTAAATCTATGTATTTAATTGTAAAATTTATGATGGTAGATATAATAAAGACGTTTATTATTATTATTATTATTATTATTATTATTATATACTCTTTTCATTTTCGATTCCTTTAAAATACCATTAACATTGATGTAACTTTTTATATTCGAACAGAACATTCAATATTAGCAAGAGTAAATAATAAACATCACCCCAAGAAGCTGGCATATTAGCAGGATAGGGATGTTGTCGACCCCCAAGTGTGATATTCTTGACTTGGTGTAGACGGACCAAATACTTGAATTGCAATCCTCGTCGAAGACTCAGGCCGAGCTTTGTCTTTAATAAATATTTACACTAGGAAAACATTCATTTAACGCCCGTCCAATAAATTTTCTTCAGAATCGCCGAACCGGAAAAAATAAAACTAAGTGAAGGGCTATGTTAACAGGATATTTACTGCAGTTAATACTTGTAAATTTCAAATGTTTAACTTTTGTAGTTTTCCTATTGACAGCTATAATTTTTTAAATAAAGGTAAGGTTTGTTTTAAGATTCAATGGCCAAAGAAAAAATACACCTATAACCTACATCTGATATAAACGGGCGGCCAATTTAAAGTAGATTTTGACTATTTGTATAACTTATTTCTACTGCGCGGAAGTGTTAATTTCATTCTTCTTCTGTTACATGTTTATGTTTATCTAAATTAAAGGGCATCTTTTAGTGCGATCATTTTTTATCAAATGATGTCATTAATTTTTTATTGTCTTTTGTTAACTTTCGCGTATTATTTTCAACTGTCTTATTATTATATATACAAAGGCGTTATTTTCGGTTAAATATAAAGAAAATTATTTAATAAAATGTTTAAAACATCCTTGTCCGCTTAAGACCCAAGCAGGCGTTGAATAAAATCTAATAAATTGATCAGAAATCGAGGTGTTACGAGCACTACCTTTTCAGAATTAATAATTGAAAATCGTGAAGATTATTGACTCGTTGGTTCAAATTCGACTCGAAGGACCAAAATATTAATGGCTATAAAATGGTGATAATAAACTCAGATAATAATTTTAATTTTAACTAAAATAAAAACGGTAAATATTGTTTAACATCGACTTACTCTTACTTAAGTATATTTTCTGTGGGTTGATTTGTAAAATTCTTGTGGGATACTGCAGTTAACATTTGTTGTATATTAATATTTACGCAAAATAGCACTAAAGATGGAGGACTAAACGATATGATTTTTTAGATTCAAGGAGATGATGTATTTAACCATATTGTACAAATTGTATACAGGGTGAGCCACTAAAAAAGAAACAATCGTTTTCCTGCACATTTTTCCGTAAAACGCTCGGTCCCGTAGATTTTTTTTATTTTCAAGGGGGGCACTTTCATTGAGTATTTTTGATCGCGCCACGTTAACCATTAAGCGGTGGTGGAATACACCCTAAACGGGGGGTCAAGTAGAACATCGTTTTGAAGCTCGTTAAATTCTCTTTACAACGGTATTTACTTTTTAAATTTGGGTTAATAGTTTACGAGATATTGCGATTTAATGTTGAAGAATTTATTGAATTACTTTCCGAGTAAATGCGCCTCAACGTTTTGATGTTTTTGCATGGTTTTCTTTTTTTACACTGAACGTAACCATGGTAAAACAGTTAGCTGATATTATTAAAATAAGACTAGTCACTACCTAGTCTGTGACTTTATCGGCAAAAAGTAAACAGTTGTAAGGATCAAGAAAGTAATATATATCATAATATTAATGATATTAGAAATAATGTAAACATCAGTGGGTCCAAGAGAGGTCCTTGGGGCACGCCATTTTAAAGCCACTGAAATCTGAATTTACATTATCGATACATGTACGCAATATTTTTTATTCAATAGTCAGATCTCTTAAAATTGTCATTATCATACTGTGCGATTTCTCCAAAGCATTTGTTCTGCTGGTAATAAAATTATCATTGTCAGTATGGTATATATTACCAGCAGAGTAACCTCTTCAAAATTCTCGACTATGACACCCACCGCAAATAGAACTTAAAGCTATTTTGTACGGCCCGGTTAGATCCGAAATTTTAACTAATTATTACCTATGCTACCCCTAGAATTAATTTATGTAGACGGGACCCGGTTTAGCCCAAAAGCATCCAAGTCAAATTCAGACTTTATATACACATTAATCAAAATATTTTCTAAAAAAATGCTTTAAATTTAATAATTAAAAAATAAATATTATCGACATCACGAACGAATGCCGTTACATCATCGTTATAATTATTCATATGAATCAGAACAGCACTGCGTTAGTCAAATTCATGCTTGTTGAAATGACGTCCAGATATAAACAAACTCGTTGACAGGTGAAAAAGTAAACACATAACCTACAATTTGTCCGCTAAAAGTCTTTAAATTTGAACTAATTTTATGTTTTTATACAATTTGGCAAAATGCAGATTGCTTGTAGATATTAACACTTTTTGGAAAAAGGATTTTGTATGTATTTTTAAGGATCACTATTAACTATCGTTGATTCTGAAAAGATATACAAAAATCATAAAATAAAGAAAACGGTAACAATCAAACTCAAAAATAAACGAATCCAAATTTGACAGTTAACATGCAGAAACAGGAAACCATGAAATATGTGACAACGATGCTAGTTAAAGTGTTTGATCAGATTGATCGATATTATTAGCGCTTGTTACTGAGACGTACGAAATAAGGCCTTCTCTTTCTTTTTCGTCAAGGCAGTTAGATTTTCATATAACGCACCAACAACGTTAGTCTGAGATATTAACAGTCATATAGAATGGACTTTCATGCGCTGTATCTCTCGGTTTATTATTTTGTAAACAAAGAACGCTTGAACAACGTACGTTGTAGATTAGAGATAAATTTGTGACGTGATTTCGATAGTATACATAATGATAAAACGTATAATTATAGAAAATATCCGATATTCAGGCCAACTACCGAATTCTCATTACTCATTTCGACGCGACTCGAATTTTTTCGAATCTGCGTGACTTTAATGTACTTGTATTTTATTTTTTGCGTATTTTAGTATACATTCGGCTCCATAAGATGCACACAGAGTGTCAGAATATGGCCAAATTTGCAACGATATTGTACCCATAGTGGACTATATCAGAGATAGTTCTCAATGATTCTACGAATTTAAACTCTCTGGTAGTCCGCTAACCGCCAAAATCACTTAAATAAGGGAGTATAAGGCGGCTTTTCGGATAAAACACAAATTGCCATACCAGACGTTACCAATATTTCGATAACCCCTTTAAAGCACCATTCCCTAGGGTATCAAATTTCAAAATTTTCACCTTTCTCTTTCTTTCTTTTTGTTTATTTTTGTCTTTTAAATTTCCTTCAAAATTTTTTCCAAATTATAAGAAAACTATCAGTAAATTGCGGAACGTTATAAATATACAAGAATATTGTTCTATTGTTTTACGTGAAAATAAGCGGAGTTGGGTATTCCCGCTCTCTATCTCAGTATTGTTTGGAGACGATCTTTTTTACTGTGGCAATTTGGCGCGCCGTGGTATACCTAAATTCAAAATTTATATACAGCAATTTACACTATAATTCGTTTTTTTTTTTCAGTATTATTTTAAAGTTTTTTCGTTAGCGATGCCAGCTTTTGTATGCGACGCTAATTTTATTCATTGATGCTATTATACAATTTAAATTATTTAATTTAGGTGTTGTATTTATTGTCTATTGTTATTTTTAAACCCGGACTGGTCCCGCTTCGCCCGACCTAACAATTGCCCCATCGTTCTCATACGTGGGGATGCTAGGTCGGCAACGGACCGGGTGTCCGGCGAGGGACATATACTCTATTCATTTTAATTGTAAAATAAATATTTTTGAATTTGAATTTGAATTTGGACTGGGTTACGCGGACATCTAGGTTAGAGATTATGTCTAATAGTTCGAAAATTTTACCCAACAAAATTTTTCCAACTATTAATAAGCCGGTATAAAAACTTTTCTATTACATTATGTCTAGTGTTGTTTTACAGTATATTCATAAAAAAACTAAATTCTTATAATTCTGTCTGTCACAGATGTAGATGTGGCACTATTACAGGCATCATTAAATTTATCATCTTTTTTTACGGATACACACCTTATATTACCTAATATAGGAGACATAGTCGTTCCTACATTAATAGAACCAAAGCAAGTTCAGGCGTTGGATATTCGTCGATTTCTCTTAAATGTATCAGATATGCTATTGCAGTACAGCGAATAAAGCGCTACAGGGAATTTCGTGATGTTGTTCCGTGATTAGATGGATTAACGTGTCGTACTCCGCAGCACCGAATAAGACTGACTATTGTTCTCATACTCTAGATACGTCAACGTATATTAAGAAAATTTAGATTGTCAGAACAGATAATTAGATGCTGCTCTGTATCGGATTATATAAATCTTCGTGAAAGCAACAAAAAGATTTTAGTCTGAAGTAAACTGAAGATAATCGCTGAGAAAATTATTGGAAATAGTCTTTTGTAAAAAAGGTTTCTCAAATGCATTTAAAAAATGCACAACTAAGCATTCTGTAGACGCTGAGAGTAATCAACTAAAGGCCCTTGAAAGCTAAAAGAAGTCATAAACGAGCAAATCTTAATTGGAACGAATTATATGTAGAAAAATCTGTTTTGACTTGAGAACCTCGTTATAAATTATCTTAAATTACGTGTTTATGAAAAAATTTCGTTATTTGGATAACTGTGATTTAAACAATACTTAATTAATTAAAAAATGTCTGCCTGTCTGTTACTTGATTCGATAATAAACAAAAATACTAGGTTATTATTTCTTACTCTTTGTATACAGGATAAATTAGTACCAACATTTTAAGAGGAGAGTTTATAGCCCAAAACTATAATAAATTATTTAATAAACATAACCCTTTAAACACTTCCTAACGGAGATACAAACTACAAAAATTAAGACTAGGTACATATTTTTTTAATTGAAATATGAAATAAGTTGAGTCAAAATGACTGTGAACCCTGTATATGTCGGGCTCGGTGTTGAGTTTGACTCCATAAAGTTATCGCTAAAATATGATTATGATATGAATATCAGACAATATACCATACTTCTTCTTTGTCTGTCTTTTTTCAGCCTGACTTGGACAGTTTTTCAGGCTAATCTTATGTAGTTTAATATAATGGTCGTATGGATGTATTACGTAATTATTAGAGTCTGTTGTAGAAATAATTAATTGATATATGCGGTGTTCGTCTCCTTTTGGTAAAGAAAGTACACGAAAAAGTAGGAATTAATAGTAAAATAGAAAACGCTGAAGGAGAAAACAGTTCCAGCTGTAAATAAAATTTTAATTACAAGTAATTAATGATAGTTTTTGCCGAAATGTTTGCCGGTTTGATGGAAGAGCAAATACAGATACCATAATAAAATCACTGAGTCCCTCAAACTTTTTTATTATTTAGAACGAAGGAGTTAAAGGACATAATAATTTTACTACTAATTATTTAAAAATTAATAGTAAAATAATAATACATACTTTTTTTGTTTTATAATGGATAGGAACAAATTATTGAAAACTAGCTAAAGGTTTTTTCGTTTTATTGGCTAGTGGCTCTACACCAAATACTATTTTATATTAGATTTTAAGTTGTTTATGATGAATGTAACCCAATTCTAGTACATTTATACGTATCATTTTATTTTAAATCCTATTTAGGTCAGTGCAACAATGTATTTGTTGTGATCAAACTTAATCGCTTAAACCAATATTGTCAGCGATATACGTACACACTATAATTACGGGACCCAATAAACAACAACATTCCAAATATTTGTTTAACAGTCGGTTAACAATGTTTAGTTTAAAATTATTCGAAGGCTTACAACAATAAATTCTCAGTTTATTGTTTTTTAAATTATATAACATTAATAAGAGAGTAATTGCTGGTTGAGTTAACAAATAACCAATGCATCGATCATCACATCATCACTTATCTCCAAAATGGAAAAATATATGTGATATTAAAATAAATTATAAACAAAGAGATAGTACCAGTAAAAACTGAGCAAAAAAAATTAAAGTGACATTCCTCAGGGCTCAATCCTTGGCCCTATATTTCTTTTAATCTGCATTAACGATCTACTTACAATTTTAAAAGAGTTCAGTTTTTCCTATTTGCAGATGATACTAGTACATTATTCAAAAACTCTTGAATATACGGAAATGATAAATAAGATAAACGACTTGTTCTCTGCAAATAGAATAACCCTGCATCTAACAAAAACATACATCACATTTCATACATCTTATACGCAACAGGATATTCAGCTGTATCATGGTACTATTTCCTCAGCAAATTTGTTAAATTTTTGATGGTGTATAATATATGAGAATTTAAAATGGAAGCGTCGCTTGTTGGAGCCAAACCTGAGGATTCCTAGTGCTGTTTATGCATTATTTATTATAAGCAAAAATGCCGGACTCAAACTTCGATAATTATATATTATGCATATTTACAAAGTATATATTGTGGTACAGTATTGAATTCTGGGAGGATGCTACTGAAGTTGATGCTACATTTAGGGTCCCAAATAATCAATACCATCTACCTACTATAATTATAACATCACCAGTGAGCGCATACCTTATACGAGTATAACAATGTTAAAATATGGAATCACTTACCACGCCCTATAACAGTAGCTCCTAATCTAAATAATTTTAATCATAAATCGAGACACCTTGAGACACTAATATTTTGGTTTTTCAATATATTTTCTAACAAAACACTATTTATGTAATTAGGATATTTTTTTTGTTTAATAGGACTTTCGTATCCATCACTCGGTATGTTGATAATTTGTCGGAATTGATTAAAAATGTAATAAAACCTCAATTTCTCATTAAGTCGACGTTTCGACAATATTTATTGTCTTCCTCAGGACTACAACAAATAACACACATTTTCATTAAAAGTGTAATAACTAAAATATTTAAAAGTTTAAAAAATTTAAAAAGTTTAAAAATAAATAAATAAATTATTATCAGTCGCTTACCAAATGAGGTATTTGGTTTTTCGTCAATACAATCATCATCGTCAATTATTGTAAAAGTAAAATAACGTAACTTATGTAGGATTTCAGTGCTTATATTTTCGTGTAGTCTGAACAGAAACAAATTTTATATGTATAAAGATTTGGAAAAATTAACAGTAATTTTTGAAAGAAGCAAAATAAAAATACTCTGTAAAAACGTTATCTTTATTTATTCATATATCGGTCGGTTTTTTATTTATCGGAATATCCGATGCCGGACAGTCCTTCCGTAGCCTGACTACGTCAGGCTTGTTGGCTTGGATTAGCCTAACCGGTGGAAACGAGTAGTTCCAGTAAATCCGGCATTTCTCGTTCTCGACAACGGACTCAATATTTCCGAGGACGTAAGGCAGCACTGGTGTCTGGTCTACCCCGTACGAGTGCCTTAGATGGTAGTATAGCACCGCATTATGTCGGTGGATGTAGGTCGAAATCGCGTATACGAGGCATGCAAATAGTATGTGAATGAGCAATTCCGGCGCCTGACGGCAGGTCCTGCAATTGATATCAGGAACCTCTACACGCCACACGCGGCTACGGTGACCAGGGTGTTGATAACACCATCTTGGCAGGCTATAATGAATCCCTCGGTGTCCGACTTAAGCCCGGCTGACCTTAGAAAGGCGAATGTCAGCCTGGTATATACCCAGTGTTGCTATGTTCTTATAGAAGACACCATGCTGGGGTTTATCGACGTGCTGCCGGAACAGATTCTCCTGTTCGGCAGCTCTAATCCGGGCTTTCAGGCGATTTAGCGATTTGTCTGAAGTGCAGTGACTGACTCTACATCAACACCTCACCACCTCGTCTGGTGTCGAATGCGAGACCGAATTCATCTGCTGCTCTTTTTGCTTCCTTGAACAATCCTGCTCCCACTTCTACAGTTTCGTGATGTTTTACAAACCGCAAGAGGGGATCAGAGCTCCGAAGAATGCTACATGCCATACTTAGTACTACTCTTAATACACTGAACTGATTCTGCGGTTGGCTCCTTGTGAAACATCATTAAATATTTTAAATATATGAAAGAAATTTGCTTTTGTTTGTTTCAAAAATATTTTATTAGAAACTCTACACGTGTTTCGGCTTTTTAGTACTCTTGACAAAGGCCTAAAAAGCCAAAACACGTGTAGAGTTTCTAATAAAATATTTTTGAAACATTAAAAAGCAAATTTCTTTCATATATTTAAAATATTAGTACTACTCTGCCATGCGTACACTCCAGGCTCAAGAGTCCTCGACCTCCCCGTTGACGTGAGAAGTACACACGAGGAACGGACGATCTAGGATGAATACTTCAGTGAATATTAATCATATTATTATTATTTAAAATCACAAACTGCGGAATGTTTATTTTTATACACTTCTAGTCTAGAATGAGGCTTCAAAAAATGTACTGATATACATGGCACTTGATGCTGTAGTTTCACCTTGGCTCGCCCTGTATATTCGAAAATAATTTCCGGTTATCGACTTTTTTATCTAGTTTACTTGTATTTTTTTTTTATTTTTTAGCTATCGCAGAACTCGAGATATCGAAGTCCGATGCACTATTGCCCCACAATATTTGTGGGAAGATATTTATTTTTAAAATTTTCATTTTTTTGGTGTATTCATAATACAAGCATTTTGATCTCTATGTGCAGTGATAGTCGCAGGTTTTGCTATACGTTACATATCTTTCCTAATAAAAAATAATTTTATTTGACTTTATTGTGTTTAATTTAATAATAATAATGTAATATACTCTGCATCACTTTTTTTCAGCTGCATGAAGTCTGAACCCTGTGTATTCAAAAGCAAGGGAACTGTATTGAAAAATAAGTTTTTGTTGCTGCTCTAGTCTTTTGTTTTCATGTCCGAAAATATAAAAACGACCCCGGGTATGTATAGAAATTCAGTTGTATTTATAAATTTCAAATTACCAATTACCCACTGTACAATTTGTGTCAAATAAACGTGTATATTATTTATTTAGTAAACTTATATTAATTAAGTTGTTAACAGAATGTGTATATGCCTTTGTGAAAGTACTAATAGCCATCCTTTTCACATAAATAGTATCATGAAATTACTACAAAGCGTAGCGCATTGCAAACTGCTGATAAGATAGAGCTTTCCTACCGAAATTGCTCTTTTGAGCGCATCACAACACGCACCGAGCCCATTACGGCTTTTTCTTCACTTCGGTGCTTCTCACAAACCTCTTATTTCCACCGAAAATACCGAACGACATTAGAGGAATGGCAGAATAAAACGCTGATGAGTTTTAAGAAAGAATTCGTAAACAGACATGCCTTAAAACAAATTTGTCAGATGGTTTTATCTATAAGGTTTTAAGCTTTTGTTTTTATTTCATTATAATGTCTGACTATAGAAATGCTCAGTTATATATAAAGAAAGAGGTAAAAACACGCGATATTATGCTTTGGTATTAAATGTTAGGGTGAATTAATAACAAAATAATAGAATAAATATAAGTACAATTATTTCACGAATAACGTATTCTAAGTTAATTGCATTACAGTCTGCTTAAAAGATATATAGTTATTGTTCAAATTTTTATTTCTCAGAGTGGTTGAAAAAAATGTAAATTATCTTAAAAATAAAAAAAATACCCCGACTAAAATTTCAGAAAAATCTAATGTTCCATTTGAAAAAAATGAAGTGGTACTGTTTAGATAAGTACTCAAAAATCAAAAAATTTTCGAATCCTATTCAAAAATCCATTTTGTTTTTGAATTTCGTTAATTGAATAAGTAGTTTTCGAGCAACATGCCTATATGTGGTTATACAGACCTCATATATAGCGAGTGTCAAAGGATATTGGTCCATTTTCAACTAAAAAAAAAAAATATGTGCTTAAGGCTGTGTTTCACTAAGTATCTACTCTAACAATATCTCTTTCTCCAGTCTGTTATTAGCTTTCGAGTTGTGTATACGTTAAGTCACTTGGGTGTATTGCATATTGTTTTTGTGTTTTTATTTTATTTGTTGTACTGTATTGTTGATATTAATTTAATAATAAAGCATGGCAGACGTACGCAAGGGTAGAAAACGGCCATTTGCTGACAAAGTGAATAAATTCATAGGTGAATTCCCGGATTTATTCTATGATGATACTAAAATAATTTGTAAAGTGTGCGAGAAAGATTTGATGTGCTGGGATAAGCGTGATTGTGGACTTCACGTAAATAGTGTACACCATAAAAATAAAAAATGGCGTGCCTTCGACAACACAGTTTATGTTGATTTACTATTAATGCTGATTGCTTGTGATGTTCCGCTGCACATACTCGATAAACAACCATTTCGAGAGTTCGGGAATAAATACAATGACCAGGTGAAGTTACTAAGTCGCACAACGTTATGTAACTATCTACCAACTGTACACATAGACATGGTAAATAAGATGAAATGTAAATTAAAAAATACACGGCTGTGGATTTGTTGATGAGACAACAGATTGTAAAAAAAAATTCTATTTTAAATGTTATAGTATGAGTACTGGACCCTCCTAAACCGACAGTTCCACTGTTACTAGCTAGCAAAAGACTAAGTCAGTGTACTAGCGAAATAATTACCAGGGTGGTGCTGGAGACGTTAGAAAAATTTGAACTGTCAAAAAGTCAAGTGTTTATGTTTGTGACTGATGGCGCCGTGACAATGCGTTCGGTAGGCCGTTCTTTGCAAGAACAAAGTTGTACGTTTATACATGTTACGTGTAAAGTGCATGCTTTACATCTTGTGGCAGAAACTATTCGAAAAGGTTTTCCAGAGGTGGATGCATTAATAGCAAGTACAAAAAAAGTGTTTCTTAAATCTCCTAAACGTCTCCGTGCATTTCATAGCAAGTGTCCCGGTATTCCTAAACCACCACAGCCGATTCTTACATGTTGGGGTACATGGTTGCAGGCAGCTTTTTATTATGCTGAATATTTCCAACAAATAAAAGTTGTGATACTACAATCTAATCCAGATGAGGCTGCAACTATTAAGGAAAGCCAGACAAAATTAGAAGATATTTCCGTTGAAACAGCTTTAAAAAATATTGCGAAGAACTGTAAACCATTACATCAAAGCATAAAACATTTAGAAAACCGTACGTTGTCGTTAGTGAAGTCACTGCAAAGAGTGGACGAAGTAAATTTACTGCTACACGCTATAGGTGACGCAACAAATGAGCGCGTTAAAGAAAAGTTCGCAAGTGTGTTAAATAAAGACACCGGTTTTACCAAATTAAGATAGATATGTGATGGTGCAGCCCCAGATCAGAAATGCGTTCAAAGACTATTTTACGTATGCGTGTATTACATCAGTAGATGTCGAACGGTCGTTTTCAAAATATAAGAATATATTTTCACCAAAGCGAACATCACTCATGGAGACAACCATAGAAACATTCCTGATGCTGCAAAATGGCTACACATCTTCTCCAGTTTGTGATAAACAAGCTAGTTAATCAAGCTAGTTAAGAGGGTAAGTTTTACATACATTGTTATAAATTGTAGCAGTTTATTGTTTCTCGTATTAGTTAATTTCGCGTACGCTACTGTTCCACGGAACATTTTTGACAGCCCTATAGATAAGTTAGGTAGAATTTATGGAAATTGTCGACCTAATATTACTTTAAAGTAGCGCAATAAAGGCGACCAAGTAGGTTGCTATGTAGGTATAAATTACGTATCATATTCAGCAAAATCTACCAAGTTAGGATATTCTACCATTATGACGATTTTTTAGTCACCGAAATGGTCAATATTACCTAATTATACTGCCTATTTTGATAAAATAAATTTACCTTGTGGTAGATTCTTTTAGTTGTTTTTCCTTTACTGCTTGGGTTAACACTACTTTTAAGCAAAATCGTGTACGGGGTAGATTTATTGGTATTATTTACGTAAATTTAAATATAGAGTAAGACCAATTGGTAAATTTCTATGTGAAGTGTATTTTTCCAGTCAATTTTACATCACAATTACTTCAATAAGTAAATTCGTCTTTTACCAGAATTATAGCTAATTTTATGGAAAATGATTACTTGGTCAGCACTTTTTCATTTTGTGAATTTAAGTACATTGTATATTATTATCTTGTACTGATTTTTATAGCCCTGAAGATAGTAGTAATCAACAGCAGAAACGTTGACATTTAAATTAAATGTTGTCAAATAAAAAATACAGCTCGTTCACGCAGTGGGCCAGAGCGTTAAATGACAAACGTAGCTGGTTTACTACCTATCGACTTCTGAAATCAAATCCCGGTTTCGATTCTAACAAAGTTGAAGGGACTGTTTTTTGTGTGTCTGTATATTTTCAGTTGTGTAACCCCATTCGCGCAGTTCCGGCTTTGGTTTGGGAGTTATCTAATTTATGTGTTGAGTCTTATGTTTTTTTTTAATGTTGTCCCAATGACTTGTAAATGATTCCATCTATATACGAACTTGAGGATAATGGCCGTGCCGTATGTACTTTTCACATTTTTTAAAATTAAGAGCTCCCAGGATAAACGTAGTGAACAAAACAATATGCAAAAATCGTAAAATAACGCAGGTTGTCCTCATATGTTTCGTACTTTATTACTGCGATGCCCTTTGGTGTCGTTAATATGGTGAAACACTAATTTTCTGTTACACACGGGACAGTGTACTGCATTTCAGTCGACCTGGAAATCGTCAAACCCAGAAACAATTTTCAATAGTTCAACTGCCGACAAACACGAACGAAAACGCGACCTAGTGGTTACTATTTATTTTTATCCTCGTCTCGTCTACACACTGCGACGTTTAGAGGTAATAGTGAATAAATACGATCTAGATCTCGTTGTGTGTGTTTACTGTGCTCTCCTATGGGAGCTTAGACAGATCGGTTGGGAAGCCAGTCTGGGACTCACGGATATTGTTCGGTGTCTAATAAATAAATGTACATACTGTCAGTACGAACAATTTAAACATCATATTTATTGCACAGTACTAGAAACTACTAACTTATTTGACGATACCTTAAAAATTGTTTAAGATAAGTACTTTGTGCCTTCAATTCAAAACTGGACACTCTAATATCTCTCGATTTAATGAAAATTTTGTGCCTTCAATTCAAAACTGAACACTCTAATATCTCTCGATTTAATGGAAATGCCATTTTTAGTAAAAATTAAAATGAACTGCTAAAAAATATTATGCTTCACCCCCCTCCCCCAACTATTCCTATTTGAAAATTTCAAATTGCACAATTTATTTTTTGATACATAATTTTGAAGAGTATAAAAATAGCGGTCTTTTGACATTCGAAAAGTTGGAAACGATTATCTACCTGAATTTGAAAGTTTAACAAATTGATAATGATTTTTTTTTTCAGGTGAGATAGAAACGGGCTGAATATAAGATAGCTGGAAAGTAGTGGATTGCTGGTAAGAAGTAGTAAACATCATACGCGTAAAAGTCCTGAAGAAATTAGTGACCTCTTATTTTATTTTTGGAAAACTATCCCTGTACATCGACTCATTTTTGAATAATAATCACCAGTAAAAATTTATATTCTAAACTAAATGAAATATTTTATTGGAATTTGGTGAGTACATGTTCCTCAATACGTACCATAATTAGTTATCACTTTCATTTTCCTACTTCAACCGGAGGCATAACCACGAGGGTGCGATTCCCTCTTTTTAAAGAAAAATAGGTACGCCAATAATCAAAATTACTTTTTTTCATTTTAAATCTACAGTCAATTTACGAATAAAAAGTCTTCTTGTAATTCATCCGTAGAATGTACAGTTTTAGAGTTAAACTTTGTTTAAAATTCTTTTGTAAATTGACCAAAACAAGACAAGTAATTTCAAACATAAATAAAATTTAAAAAATGCATAACTAAATATAAATATTTTACAAGAGAACACTCAATTCATTAAACGAGTTGCTCATAATGCCCACCACTCATTTCGATACATTTCTGATATCTTCTAATTATGGTATTCACAGAGCCAGCCAGGTATTTGATATCGCATGCTAATTGAATTCTCACGAAAAGCCTGCTATTCTATTGCAACTGGCTAGTTTTTCAAATAACCCCACACATCTAAAGGTGTAATGTCTGGAGATAGCGGTGGCCAGGCCACTGAACATAATTTGTCCGTCCAACGCTCTGGGTAATTCTCTTAAGCCATTTGCGAACTAGTCGTCCAAAATGTGCTGGAGCACTGTCCAGTTTCGTCCAACTGTCATTACGGATATTAACGTTTACATTATCGAGTATATATATACCAAATCATTTCTGACAAAATTCAGCCTATGTTGCCAGAAATCAGAACCACAAAGAGCGTCGTCTATGATGCCTAACCAAACATTGACACTAAAATTCTTGTTGAATTGAGCAAGGCCAGATTTCCTAGGAATTTTCTTCTGCTCAAACATGCAAATTATGATAATTAACTAACTACACGCCTTCTAATAAATGAAGCTTCATCAGTCTATAATATTTTATGATCAAGTTCGGGAGTTATTTCCACGGAATTTAGTAGTCACCTAGAGAAATTCAACCATGGAGTACTTTTGATTTTATCACCTGCAATTGCTGTGATGCTCTGCTAGAACTTAGTCTATTATTATTATCAAATGCTCTGAGGATTATACTTTCATTTATCCTGAATCTCCTGTTTTCATTTTTATTGTCGTCATGATTTCGTAAACGAAAAAAAAAAAATTAGAATCTAACTTAAAATCAACTGACAGGTAATATTTTGTTTCATTATTATTTGACCAAGACCAACTAAGAACAACATCAGAGAGCACACGTAAACGTGATTAATTTGCAAGAAATTCTAAACAAAGTTTAACAGTAAAACGGTACGTTTTATGAAAAAAATTACAAGAATACTTTTTTACTCGTAAATTGACTAGATTTCGAAAATAAAATATAATTTTGATCATTATCATACGTTTTTTTTTCTTTAAAAAGACGGAATCACACCCCCGTAGTTACGCCTCTGGTTGAAGTAGGAAAATGAAAATGACAATTAAACATGTCACTTATTGAGGAACACGTAGTCACCTAATTTCAATAAAATATTTCATCTAGTTCAGGAGAATAATATGTAAGTTCAACGCCCTGTATTTCTGAAACGGTCTTGAGTTTTTGGCATAAGTTTATTAATATTTATGTTCATATTTTCTATTGATTTTCAAATTATCGAAAAGTACAATTCGGACCACCCTGTATAAATAATTAAAAGACGTGGTTTATGTTAATATATGTGAACACAAAAATTTCTCTCACTATTTTTAAATCAAACAGTCAAATATTAAGAAAATCCGTGGTGCTTGTGATACATGAATTATATATACTTAATGACTACCTTTCTATAGGATTATCAGATGAAAAATATTTTCCTTCTTCCGATTTAAATCCACATCACGTTAGCTGAAAAATCAATTTTATGTTGAATTTATCGAATTCTCTTAGTCTGGAGGAAGAAATGGGGATGATAGAATCCCCAGTAATAAAAGACAAAGAAGTTGGATATATGACAGTAAATAATACATTTTTTGTTTTTGTTCAGGATGGAAATTTGTTATATCCTATTTACCATGATGAAACGAAAACATATTATTCCTAAAAGAATATAGAGATTTCAATTCATTTAACCTCTGAAAACGCTAAAAATTCCATTTATTTTATTAGATGAGTTCATATATTGGAAGATTCTTATTATTTTACTTCAATTTTGAAATCGTATTAAATGAGATAAAATTTGGTCTAGATAGGGAAATAAATCGGAACAAAAACGACCAAAGAATCCTTAATTTTCCGGCATGGATTTAGCGGAAATTTCCCCGCGAAGGATTATTTAGACAGACCAGTGGTGGGGTTACTTGAAATTTATCAAATATAATTAAGGTTGACATTTCTGATATAAATTTTTATCGAGTAGCAAATCTAATAAACAGTTAAATTATTATTAAATTATCGTATTAAAATGAAAAGAAATACTTTTCAAAACTGAAATGACATTCAATAAGTTGTCATTTTGTAACAGGATTAGAAAAGTGGTTTTTTTTAACGACATGCTGTCACCAAATTTATATTATTTATCACCTTGAACCCACCCAGTCAGATCAGTTCAGCCTGCTAACTATACTAGTTACGGTTTTCAAAAAGAAATAAAAACTAGTTTTTCTTTAACTTATATACAGGATGGACCATTAATTATGGACCATAGTTCAAGGGTAGGTTCTTTGGACCAAAATATGAGGATAAACCAAGCTTTAGTAAAATGTTGCTGTGGAAAAAGATACGGGGTGTCAAAGTTGAAATTATTTCTTCGTTTTTTTGCAATAACACAACAACCTCTTGACCGATCCTCACCAAATTTGGTAAAGGAACATTTTTTAATCTAAGAAACAATAATTTATGTATCACATCACATTAGACCATAGAAGGCACCGCAGGAGCTGTATCTGATGATGACTTTTTTCATATTTTTTTTGACGAAACGTTGTGGTATTTCTGACTAGAAAATCTGATGAGGGCGCCTTTTCCACGTAAAAAAGGTATACTTGATAGAACTTGATAACTCCAACCGTTTTCGAGGAAACTGCCGTTAAAGATTTCAATAATTTTTTGAAAGACAAATTCAAATTTAATGAAACAAATTGTATTTATTGAAAAAAGTACAAAAACTAAGTGGAAACAACATCGTAACAACAACGTAAAGTCTCTCTCACTTTCTTATGAACTAATTGCTGCAACTTATAGTAAATGTTCAATATGGTATCCACCTACTTCTATGCCTTTTCCAAGTCTTTTAATAAAAGATTTTATTACATTGAAAAATACATTTTGCTGTCCTCTAATAAAATTGGCTGCGTTTTTTTTCTTGGTCCCACAGTTCTTCTCTTGAATTGATAGTATTTGCATAGACTAAGGACATCATATGTCCCCACACATAAAAATCCAAAGAATTATAATCAGGACTCCTTGGTGGCCAAGCAAATTCACTTCCTCGACCGATCCATTTGTGAGGGAAAGATGATTTCTGACTGCAATGGAGAAATGAGGGGAGCTCCACCTTGGATAAACCAGATTCTGCTCCTTATGTCTAGCATGAAATCATATAATCATTTAAATTTGGAGGAAGGACAAATAGCCCAGTAACAGATAGCCGATAATACCGCACCAAACGTTAATCTTAAATTTGTGCTGAAAATTACTTTCTTTAACGACATGATGATTTTCTATTTCCCAGTATGGCTATTTCTCCAGTTAAAAACGCCTCGACGAGTAAAAGCTGCTTCATCGGTAAATAAAATGTTCTTAACAAAATTTCGATCTCTGTTGTATTTATTGAGAAGAAATTTGCAAAATTCTAACCTTCGTGGAAGATCCCTTGGAAGTAAATTTTGTACAGGAGTGAAGTGATATGGGTAAACACGTTTTTTGCGTAAGACTTACTCACCCCTGTTGCCGCTAATAAACGACTTGAGCTGACTTGAGGATCTTCATCCACACGAACCAAAATTTCTAGTTCTTGATCTGTAGTAATTCGTTTCGGTCGTCCTACATCATTTTTATGGCGAAATGTGCCCGTTTCTCCCAAACGACGAAACAGATCTTGAAAAATCTTATGATTTGGCTGCCTTCTATTTGGATTTTACACTGAGTATCTCCTAGCTGCAGTATGCCCGCTAAAATTATTTTATGCGTAAACACATATGTATTATATCCCCCATTTCTTCATTTGAAAAATTATTATGTCGAGGCATTTTAAATAAATAAGTTAAAAACTTGATAAATTAACACGAGAAACACAAGAACAAAATGAAATGACTAAATGACGTACATGACAGAACTAAGACTTAGCCAAAGCACACTTTTCAATAAGTACAATTTGTTTAATTAAATTTGATCTTTCAAAAAAATTATTGAAATTTTTAACTGCAGTTTCTTCGAAAACGGTTGGAGTTATCATGTTCTACCAAGTGTACCTTTTTTACGTGGAAATGACGCCCTTATCAGATTTTTTAGTCAGCAGTATCACAACGTTTCGTAAAAAAAAATTAAAAAAAATTCATCATCAGATACTGCGGCGTCCTCTATGGTCTAACGTGTTGTGATACATAAATTATTGTTTTTGTATCTTTTTCCACAGCAACATTTTACTAAAACATATTTAGTTATATCCTCACATTTTGGTCCAATGAACCTACCCTTGAATTATGGCCCATTATTAATGGTCCCCTGTATATCAAACAAACGGAGCAATGCCCATATATGTTTTGTCATTTGTCTAGCGTCAACTAATTTCAATACCACAGACAATTGCCTAACCTATAAATTTTGCCAAATTTTGTCGTAGTGCAGGGATCTTTAACGTGCTCATATCGCAGGCTTTCATTCCGTTTCCATAGCAGCATTTAATTTTTTTTTTAATAACGTGATATAATTAAAAATCAAATAGGAAAAATCATAGTTTTCATACTGCATGTCATACTGTATTTTAAATTATAATTGACTTTTGACTTATTCAGATGTAGTCGCACACCTTGGCAAAATATTTTTTTGACAATAACTATTTACATAAATTAAAATGATTCTTCTATGCCGGAATTTGCTTAGACCAAAACTACATATTTAATTTAATAATGGTCAAAAATGAAGAAACAATAAAGATATATTATTTCTCTGAAATAAAGATATATTATTATTAAGTCAAACACCATCAATCTTAATCTCATAGGTATTAAAAAGGTTTACTGAAATTATTGGCCATTAAAAATAGTTTCATAGAATAAATTCAAATTAACTAACTAATTGTGAAATTTATGAGTTGTTATCCTTTTAATCCAGCCATTTGATGCCAGGAATCAACGTCCCTTAGGAACACTGAATTATGTAATTGCCATTTTACACCATGATTCGATTCTAGTAGATAACGAACTAATTAACTTACATAAAACAATATAATAGGTTTATCTAATAGCCTCATGAATATGCATTAACCAAATATAAAGTCACACGCATGCATGCAAATTAAACGATCATTTTTATTTTATTTTCCACATATTTAGGAGAATGCTTTAGTTTATTTTATTGGCCGTGCAAAATATTTCGAATTATTGTGTGCAACCCATGTATAGTGCACGAAATAGATATTGTGATGGGACGTCCGGGGTAAGACCCTACGGAACACAGAGCCGGATTTAACTGTATTGTTCACTCGTTTACTTTTTCAATGTAGGTTTCTGTGTTCAGTTTAGCTAGCAACAATTTAACAATTGTACAAAAAAGTATTAACTTGAAATAAAAGTATTGAATTTAACGTATCGACTACACATATAGCAGTTACAGTATTCAAGTTCGCTTAATATAAATTGTTAGTACCCAGGAAGAACCGCGAGGAGGTTGAGCATTTCTTACCAGGAAAGGATGGGTATGGAATATTAGTATAGAATAAAGAGATTATTTAAAAAGTAACAAGAAACCTTTAAAAACAAAATAAACACAAAAAAATATACTCTCAAAATAGTAACAGAAACAAATATTTTTCTCAATAAATAAACTAGAAATAAATTCTAATTGTAAAGTTATTACTACAGTAAAAACAGAAAGACGTATTTTTTGTCAAAATGAAAAAAAATAATATCGGGAAAAAGAATGTTTCTCAAGTACTGAACTACGAAAGCACAAAAACGGAATTAAATAATGTAGTTGATATCGCAAAATCCACTTCTTCACTTCACATCATTTCACTTTATCTCGCCTCACATTGCTTCTTCCTCTGAATCCTCGCCCTTCTCACTCTCTTCTTCATTTTCAGATGAAATACCATTCTCGTTTAAATTTGTAATAAATTTATTTCCACTATTTATATGAAATTTGACAATTTTTCAATAACCATCCTCAATTGTAATTACTTTCCTAATTCTTTTTTTCCCAATCTTCCTTGTTAATTTTCGATAGTTGATTTTGAATTAACTCTACGACTTTTTTTATCGAATTTCGGAAAAATATTTCCTCTTCTAACATTTTCCTTCAATTTACATCAAATTAATTCAGTCGGATTGAAAATACAGAAATATGGCGGTAATCTCAACACTTTGTGGCCATATTTCTCCGCCACATTATCTATAATATACTTCTCATAATTTTTCGTTTTCAGGACTTCCAACAGTTGTGTTTTATTATAATTTCCTCATAATAGAGATCATGTTCCATTAAAAAAAATTGTAACTCGAGCTTAGTAGAACTCTTGTTAGAAATTTTATACAGTTGCAGTTAGTTGTCACGAATGGTACTTCGCATTGTCAAGAACAATAATGCTATTCGGTTTTAATTTTAGAATGAGGGTATTTTCAAACCATTCCTCAAATATTTCTGCCTCCATGTTCTTCTGATAATCCACGTTATAGTCTTCCATGTTTTTTCCGCACAGTTTCAATCCATCATCAACCCATCCAACAACTGATCCACAGTGTAATATAATCAACCGAGTCCCTTTATTAGGGAGCAATGATATTGGTTGACATTTCCTCGATTCATCAGTCCATCCTTTTTTACGGTGTCATGAGTATCAAGTTTCATCTAGATAATAAATTGGTATATATTCCCTTCTGAGTTATTTTCTCTCTTTTAGATGTGAATTTCGTCAATCCACTATTCGTCTACTTTCCATAATCGCCATGCGTTTATTAATAGTTTGATATTTAAACCAAATTTTCTCATCCAAGTTCTTAAAGTTATTTTGGTATGTTTTAGATTATAATCCATTTCTTTTAATTTGTTGTCTACTACGTCAATAGTTGGGATTTTATTTTTCTGATACGCATCGTAAACTGAAGTTCTTAAAAGTTTTGCTAACGATGGGTCTAGAGTTTTCGATTGACCGGCGTAGGATCATTGTTTTCTTGGGAGGGCACCTTCTTTCACCAGTTTGTGTATTGTAGGACAGGGAACTTTAGTGAGAGATGCTGTTTCAACTAGTATATCTACATCATACCAACTACGGTCATTAGCTCGTCGCTTTTTCTAATTTGGACAATTACTTGCATGATCTGAAAACTTCAGAAGTTCGTGGGTTTTTGGATATAAAAAAGACTGCTGGTAAATAGACCTTAAAAAGTATGAACTTATTAAGGATATTTTCATGTTCATGTGTTTTTATTTCACCTAAACAGGTCGCGCCCCGTTTTTTTATGTTGTAATTGTAAGTCGCTCACAATATCAAACTAAAATGAACGCGTTTTGTTAAACGGCTTCAAAATTAATAACGGACGAGTGTGGCGCGTTCACAACGAGTGAATAGCCGTGTCATATGCAAAATGTGTTTATTAACTTTTTAAAAGAATGCAGGGTGTAATATTAAAATTCATTATTTATTACCAGCTCGGTAGTGTAGTTGGCTAGAGCGCGCGATGGCAAATGTGACTATAAAGCTAACTATCGTAGCTGCGGATTTAGATGCAACCAGCAGCTCTGGCATCTCCAGCGAAAATGGCTGTACATATGTCCACATTTCTCTAAATGTAACCCCTTCTAGTCACGGCTTTGGATTCACAGTTTGTCTAATTTCTGTGGTATTTACTATTATATTTTATATCTTATTGTTATTTTTCATTTAATAACGTCCTGTATTAGTAATCTAGGTTTTAATAAATAAGTTGTTAGGTTCAAACCAAACAAAATATTTATTTCTCCAGAGACGTATATTTATAGTGTAATATGCGTATCTGATTTCTCTAAGATGTTCGTGTAGTATAGAATTCACTACGACGAGCTTATAAGTAGAGCCACAGAAATATGTGGTAGAGCGTTTTATAAAAAAATTTGCTTAGCTGGAAACATCTGGCTCCTATACTCACATTTAACAATATCTAACCTCTCTCGGGAAGTTGAAAGTTGTTAGGACTAAGGGACAAAAACTTCATTATCATAAGTCCTGATCACTAGAGTACAGGTTATGACGACATTCTCTTGTATTATCCCCAGTGCAATACCATGAATGTTTATCGCGGCATGTGCATGGAAAATGGAGAACAGCAATGTAGAGCTACTTTCGAACATAAATTCATTTTTTTGTGTAGCTAATGCCGTTTTATGTTACAATGTGGCTTATAGAAATGGACCATGAAGTTTAACTAAATTAAATGAGTTCTCAGAATTGTTTTTATGCCCTCAGTTCAGGCGAGTCCCGGTCATCGTTTTAGTTAGAATTTCTTTTCAAGAATTGATTTCTTGATTAGTACGTTGTGCAGTTAAGTGTATTTTTACATTTGACGGGTGAGTAAGCAGTGCGGTTTGCTACCAGTCATATTTATTTAAATAATTTAACATGTCCAGCGCAGGAGTATGATAATAATATTATTTCGAGTTTTTAGTAACACAACAACACTAGTACAAAATTTTTCAAATAAATCGTTTAATCGTTGAATAGACCAATTGATACATCCATTAATACACTCACAGGAAAAGTTTGGGGATATTTTTATAAATATACGTATTTCTGTTTTGAATTGGTTAAAAAAAAAACAAACAATAATTTATTTTTGGTTTATTATACAGGGTGGTCCGAATTTAAATCGGGAAACTTCGCCAACGGATACTACGCCTAAAAATAATACATTTTTGTCATATAAACATATATTGAAAAATGAATGGATTTCAATATACAACGTGTTGAAGTTAGGGGAAAATTTTTTTCCCCAATATCTCAATAACGAATAAAGATTTTTTATTGAAATTTGATATACAGGTATAATTAAGGCAAGCACACCAGTTGAAATGAATTTTGTCCAAAATATTACACTGGGTGATTATTTTTCTGATCGATTACCACTCAAACCACAACAACTTTTTGTTTGTACGCCACTGGTCAAATTTAATAGAAACATTTTAATCTACGTTCCTTCTAAAGCAAAAAAAGTATTTTTGGCACCTTTTCGAAATTTTTATGGTTTTTGAAAAAATTTACATTTTCTACAACGATGCATTTCCGCAGCATTAAATTTTAAAGTGGAAATGAAAAAGAGTTGGCTGTGCAAACATGCGTTGTGACAAAACTGTCAGTTATAAACTTGTTATTTATATTTTTATATTAGCATCGTATTTCTTTTTAATTTGTGATTTACTTTAAATCTTCTCTTTTATATTATCATGCCGAATTTATTTACTAATGAAGAGTATGCTGATATACATTTTATGTATGATTATTATGATGGAACTGCAGAAGAAGCTTCGAGAGAATACGAAATAAGATTTCCAAATAGAAGACAACCAAATCCTCAAGTTTTTATTAACACACATCGTCGTTTTCGAGAAATTGGGTTAAAAAATAATCATAGGGAAGTAGATGTGAGAAGCGAAAGACATAAAAATGAAATATTAAATGTTTTCGATAATGACAACCGTTTAAGTTCTCGTAGAGCTAGGAAGCAGCTCCGGGCACAAAATTTACGAATATCCAAAACTATAATCAACGCACACTGCATAAAGATCATAGAAAACCATGCATTTACAGCCTGTACAAAATCTGAGACCCGAAGATGGACTTAAGACGAAAACATTTTTGTAATTGGTTAATAGGCTCTACCTGTAGAGATATAATGTTTTTGCGAAACATATTATGGACAGATGAGGCTACATTTACACGAAGAGGTGTGGTAAATTATCACAACTTACATGTATGGGCACAAGAAAATCCCCATGCTATTCGTGCTAAATCATTTCAGACTGAATTTAGCTTGAATGTTTGGATAGGAATCATAAATGACAACCCCTGTGGTCCATATTTTTTGCCACATAGGCTAAAATCAGCTTTATTTTCGAACCTTTTGGAAAATAATTTCTTAGATATTTTCGATGATGTGCCCCCTATTATAAGACATGAATGTTGGTTCCAAATGGATGGAGCTCCAGCTCACTATGGAATTAATGTGCGTGAATGGTGTAATGCTCATTTTCCAGGACGTTGGATATGTCGATCAGGATCAATCAATTGGCCACCTAGATCCCCAGATCTCACTGTTTTAGACTTTTTTATTTTATATGGGGGTACTTAAAAGACCAAATAAATGCTACGCTAGTGAACACAATAGAAGAATTGAGATTGTGGATTCAAGAGGCTTGCAATAATTTGCTTAATAATCGCCACATGATTTCAGCTGCCGTAAATTCAATGCTTCGAAGATGTCAAAAATGTGTCGAAGTGAATGGTATGCATTTTGAGCAACTCCTTTAATTGAAATTACAGTTAATAAAATTTCATTAGTTATAAATAAAGAAATTTAATATTTAAATGCTACAATCGTTATTCAAAACATTTTTTGTTTAATAAATTCCAGGAACAGTAGATTAAAAAAATTATCTCAGATATATAGCGTTTTATAATGATTTAAAACCACATCATTTAAAAAAGAAAAACAAAATTATGACGCAACTTTGTAGTAGATACAAAATTTCCACTTTCAAATTTAATGCTGCGGAAATGCATCGTTGTAGAAAATGTCAATTTTTTTTTAGATTGTTTTCCCCTAACTTCAACACCTTTAACCTTGAAATCCATTCGTTTTTCGATGTATGTTTATATGACAAAAAAGTTATTATTTTCAGGCGTAGTATCCGCTGGCGAAGTTTCCCTATTTAAATTCGGACCACCCTGTATACCAAAAACTTTTACACTAGTACATTCAGATAAGAATGCCAGTATAAAATATAAAAACTATAGGTATTTATTATTATTATTATGTTAGGTTTGAAAAATTGCTTATGTAATACCCAGTAATAATTTTATTATTTTTTATAGAAATGCATAAATACTAAGCAATAATATGTCAGATTTTTTTAAATGTATTACTAATTTATGTAACTCGAAAACCTTTTAAAAACGTTTTTGTACGACCACAATGGATTATTCAGTTGATATGGACGTTTTATGAATATTTAACATATTTAACAGTTTTATTGAAACGCTTTAAATAACGTTAATTTAATATTGCCAAAAGAGCTGCTAAGATTTTTCGTGACAAAATTCATTCACTGCACTAAATTTAAGAGAAATATTCTACAGTGGATGTTTGTCAAATTTTAGCAAAACTTGCCGCGTTTTCAAAAAACAAGGCAGACACAATGACATCCGAAAATACAAACATACACAGACAAACTTTTTCAACATTTATCTTTAAAATGTTCTTAATCAAGTTAAATATCTGTGAAAATATGTCCATTTTGCAGACTTCTTTAAATTTTTTTGTCATTCTGAAAATATATTTGTTTAAACTTAAAGCTGTCTTACTATAAAAATTTTTATTCAATATGATATTAGAAACCACGCTGATTTATTTTGTTGTGGAGAAGCAGTAGTTCTTGTTTATTAATATTGGACATAAAATTCTCAGCACAACATATTTTATTTAGTCTAGGTGCAAATTTTTATAAATAAAGTTTTTTACTTTATCTGTTTAAAAAAATACCCATATACATCAAATTTATTCACTAAAAGAATATTTAAATATTTCAAGAAATGCGATACACGTCGATTACTCAAAAAATCCCATAATCTCCTGACAACTTCCGTTTCCTTATACAATAGAAAATTAGAATTCAAATTTCTCTTCACAGAAAGTATCCTCATCAATCATTTTGCGGTGGAAGATAAGCATAAGTAAGCAATACATTACCAGCGTCATTACGAAACAAATGAACTAGTCAATTTTCAATTTTTAATTAAAATAATTTGCGTATTTTGACTGTACAAAACATCAAAACTTTCGTTTGTGTTTTATTTTACCTGGCAAGATGGTAATTTTAAAGAGCATGTATCAAAGTGTGCTGTGTGGTATCGCAGAAGGGAGGATTTCAATTTGGGGGGAACAAAGAAACCGCCAGGCAATGATGCGTAAGCGAATCTCAAATGAAGATAAACCCCTCCCAGTGCTTTCGTTATTAAAATCATCGTTAGGGTAACAAGAATAGCTTTATTTTTGTACTTGACAGGGTGTTCCAGAACTATGTAATTACTTTTAAAATACTGTCCTTGTAAGTAAAAAACGCGACAGAAGGAAATAATAAAGTGTAAATTAAAATGTGACAAATTAAGGTTATAATTTTATTCCGTAGAAAATCTTAATAAAATAATATTTTTTTTAATAAACAATGATGAGGTAGTAATAACGACTGCAGAAATACAACATAGCATTTTTTTGATAAGCCGGATACCGAATAATCTGGCTTTGGGAGATTGAAGAGTAACCAAATAATCGTGAACTAATTACAGCGTTTTCTAGTGAACATATTCTTTCGAAGACCGGCAAATTTTTTGAAGGGAAAAATACCGCCTGCTACCCATAAATGGAAAGGGTTACATTTTCTATTCCGCAACTTATAGTCCGGGAGACCATGCCCATTTTTTTCATCATTCTTAACCATCTTGCGTTGTTATTTTCATATAGATAATATTATTCTTACCTTGGAGTGGTGTTAAAGGGTGAACATGTTAGAAAGGGGGGGCATAACTACTAACCGTCTTGGATTTAGTTATTTGGATTATTTGTAATGTATGAAATGTCAATTTTCTAATGCAAAACGTTTTTGAGGAGTGGGGGAGGTTACAATATGGCGGTGAAAGTGTAAACTTCTTAGGGAGGTAAAAAAAATCATTTCTATCTTCAATTTTATTTTAGGTAAAAGATTATTTGCCAAAGAATACTAAAATATTAATGCAGGTCTTTTTGGAGAGGTCTAAAAGGTTGCAAAATGGGGGTAAACATTACAACTTGTTAGGGGGCAAATAATCATTTGAATTTTATTTTACGTTTTAAAGTGGATGTCAAAGAATAAAAAAATATTAGTCCAAGACGTTGTATCGGATAAATACCAACCTACAACTTGAAAAAACAGTCACGGAAATTATCATATATTCATACCTACATATTATATACACATATAATATTATAAAAATGCTGATTAATGGTCCAGATACTGTCATATTATATGATAGTAATTTATGAATAAAATACAATTTGTTAACAAGAAGATAGGTAACAATAGGTATAATAATACAAAAAATAATTTTTATTTGTAAAAAACCTTGAATTTTAAATGTTTCGTTTACATTATTCATTTTCATTATCCTTATTGTTGGGATTACCATCATTATCATCAATTCTAAAGTAATTTAAATCACTAATCTCATCATCTTTTGAATCGTCTTCACTACTGTCTGTATATTATTCTGAATCTATATCTGTAGTCTCAAGTTCATCATCACATTTACGATCTTTGTCAACATCATCATTTGAAATTTGAAATGATAAATAAAATATATTTTATCCAAGTAGATTTATAATAATAAACAACACATTGTATTTTTTTAGAAATTACCTTCATTATTTGTGTCCAAAAGTACTTCCTTGACATTTTCTGTAGGCAAACGAATTCTTCTAGAATTTGAAAGGTTTCTGGTATTTCTGAATGAATAGAATCGACTAATTGTTAAGTCAGTAAATGCCTCTTTTATATCTAAAACATTTTATTATTTAACATTTTATTATATAATAAAGTAAATGCAATAAACTTACTAAATACGTACTTGTCCGAAGAAAAATATTTTAATTATGCTGCAGCAACAGTTTATGACAAACTTGGTTAAATAAATAGCCACGCCTAGACGAGATGTTGTCGCTAATGCTATTATTACACACTACAAGAAGAATAGACTGTTTAATCTTCTTGGCTACACTCCACGTTCATGATCTAAGCAGCTGTATCTATATCCGAGAGAGAGAACACATGTAAATCCATCTCATTCAATCGAATGTTCTGGTAAATTTGTTTAGAGACAATTTTCATCCTCTAACGAGTAGTTCATCTAGCAACACGTAAATCCTGTGCAAAAAGTCTTGTGTTGCTTAAATTTGCGATTTATGTGTTATATTGTAGTCAACAAACCAAGCACAAGATGGTTAGTAATGATTTTACTACTCCTTAGGAATGGCCGACTTTATCTTCGTCTTGGAACACATAATTCTCCTATAAAATAATCTTGCATTGCTATATTAACAATTTATACATTTTATTTTATGTAATGAACCATATCCAAGATGGTTAATAATGATTTTTAACCCCCTAAAAGTTGACACTTTCACCACCATATTGCAACCTCCACTACCCCACATAAACGTTTTGCATTAGGTAACTGACATTTCTTACATTACAAATAATCCAAATAATTAAATTTTTTTAACCAATTAACATATTTATATGAAAATAACAACCCAAGACGGTTAGGAATGAATTGGAGAGAATGGGCCTGGCTCCCTGATTATTACCGCTTATGATTCGACATCGGACAATTTATGTGAGTACCGGACCGGCTTCCTAACCAGCCTGACTCAGCTCCCATAGGAAAGCAAAGTAAGCGCACGCACAGAGAGTTCTAAACCGTGTTTATTCACTTGAGTTTACCTGCAAACATCGCAATGTGTAGAAGGCGCGAGTATAAAAATAAGTAACAACAACTGTGTGGCATTTTCTTTCGTGTTTGTAGAAAGTTGAACTGCAAAAAATTGTTTCTCGGTTTGATGACTTTCGGGTCGATGAATCTGCAGTGCACTGTACCGTATATAACAGAAAATTAATGTTTCACCATATACTATCGAAACGAAGCGGCATGTTGGATCAAAAGTTCATCGTAGTAATAAAGTACGGAACATATCAGGACAATCTGCGTATACCATGTTTTTTTATGACATGTGCATATTGTCCTGTTCACTACATTTATCGTTGAAAGTCTTATAGTGCCCTGAATTAAAAAAAATATTTGAAAAGTACATGCCCTCATGGTCACTACACTCAAGTTCGTATATGCGTAAAAGTATCTCCCTGTAGTGTATGACAATGAAGACGCGAAAAATCATTACATGTATTTTGTGTGGAGAAAATTATGGATTTTAAGGGACATGAAATCATTAATATTGTTATGCGTATTTTGACTGCTCAGAGCACACCTCCACTGTTAATATGTAGTAAACGGGTGTTAGAAAACAATGCGCGAACAGATGAAGAAATAGTAGTGTTAAAAGTAAAAGTGTTTGTATCTCACGCAACGGCATATCCATTGCTAGGCTTTTACGATCTACGTATCCCAATTTGATTCATATAACTTGTCTAGCCCATACCTTGCATCACGTAGCCGACAACGTACATCACTAATATCCTGCAGCCAACCGATTAATTGCAAGCACAAAGGACGTATTTATAAAGGCCGGTTCACGCCAACAATAATTTTAAGTAGCGCCGTTCTGGATTATCTTTACCACCGCAAGTAGGATGTACGTGATGGTGCACATGGTTACAAGCTGCATTTTGAAAGAGTAAAACATTTTGTAATGGAATTGAATTCCCGAGAATCTATAAGATTCAAGCACAGTCACGTTCCAAATTTTAATTCAATCTCTTACGAAACTAGAATGTACTACACTACCTGTAGAGGAATCTGTAAATTTATCCGTAGTGTGGAGAATTCACTAAGCGGCTTATTGGACCGTCAGGGTGTTACTGGTAAAGATACATCACACTATGTGATAACTGAAAATTTTGGTTTGTGCGAGTCAAGATGACCACCTGCAGATAAGAGGAGATAATAAAGACAAGTCAGCATTATATCCCACTCGCCTCCACAGATTTTCAAGGCAAATACTTCACTTTGTGTCAAAGCTTTATTGTATTTAGACATACGTTATATTATTGGATATTTTTATCATTTGTAAAACTTATAAAACTTTTAAATAAATATTTTGGTAACAATTTAAATCATTTTTTAAAAACCCGTTAAGTCGGCCACGTGGCTTAACTCGCGTATCAAGATTTGCCGTGGAGGAGCCATCTTAAATTTGCACCGCTGACATCTCTCGACATAGAACGCTCCTTTTCCCTATAAAAAGTGATGTATCGACCAAATCGTTTTAACCTGAATACCGTCCACGTAGAACAAATTCTGATAATAATCTATACTATGCCTTCTTGAACAGAATACAGGACGTTTCATGAAATGTAAAGACACTTAAGGTATGTTTTTTAATTGTACCGTACAAATGATTGTTTTTGTCTCTTACTCCATGTGCCGGTCCTGCACGCACGCAAATTGTCCGGGGTCTAGCGGCACCATTGTTCATTCGCATCCGGTCGATGCGTTTTAACCATGAACAGATAAAACACGAGGGTGCCAGCACGGCCATTGGTATACGCAACATAAGTTTGACCATTAGCAGCGGAAAGGAATCCACAGTCGCGTATTGGTGAGCGTGGTTAGCACAGCTGAGACATGACCGTGCTCGTCCCTTCGTGGTTTTATCTCTATGTATGTACCGGGTGGCCCAGGGACTAGGGAACCCCCCCAAATTTTTCTACAATTTTTGAGATAGAAATTTGAAATTTGTAGGGATGAATCAAGACAAAAATTGTAATTTTTTGATCCACCCGCGCCAAAAAAAGTCACTTCCGGTTTAACCGGAAGTGACTCCAACTTTCTTATTTTAAATAGAACCCTGTATATTTAGATGATTTTTCTGATGAATATTTAACTTCCCTTTATAAAGCTTTTTTCAGACTTAAAATCGGTTCATAAATAACCCAGACAATTACATTTGTTTGTTTCTTTTAACAAGGCCATGAATCTAATAAACGAAATACATTATAAATAAAATAATTGTCAACACTCGTTGTAAGGGTGTCTACCATCATTACTATTATGTAATTGTAATTATTTCTCATATCGTTTATTTCTTTATTTACGTTTATTTTTTTTTTCGATATGTTTATTTTTTACATTTCGTACTACCATAACTTGCTTATTTTGCATAGCATCCTGTGTGTTTTATGTGGTGTTTTTCTTCTCATCAAATTATTCTCTCCGATGATGTATGTATTTGTTATAATAATAACGTTATTAATGCACAAAATGTCGAACATAAAATATTCCTGATACTGTTTTCACTCTTTTCCATGAGTAGGCTGTGTACTCGTATACCTAGGTACGTGAAAATGTAATTTTTAAGTGATCCAATTGTTTACACGTATCAAATTATACCTATTGTAGTATAATAATAATAGTAATAACAAAAAGCATAAATTTATTTAATAATTAAACATGTACATCTACCCTACCCGACAAAATGAACTATTCATTGCAAATAAAGAAACTAGGAAGTAAGTTTTGGAAGACCAGAGTTATAAACTAGAAAATAATGAAGAAATAGTGAGTACTATACATTGAACTAAAGTACAGAAACTTATAAAAACTGAACTAATTTAAATGTTAAATAACTAAAACCTTATAAATTTTGTTCAAAATGGCCTCCGTTTGCTTGAATACAAGCACGAATTCTTTCTGAACGTTCTCTCATTACATTTCATAAGTTTTGGGGATTTATGTTATTAATTGCCTGTCTCACTCTATCCTCGAGATCTTCTCTAGTAGTCGGCTGCTGAGAATATACATTATTTTTTAAATATCCCCACAAATAATAGTCTGATGGACTCAAGTCCGGTGATCTCGCACCATCTAGTTGGATCATGAGTACCTATCCAGTGATCTCCAAAACGATTATTTAAATATCTTCTAACCTCAAGTGTATTATGGGGCGGAGCTCCATTCTGTTGGAAAAATAACATTCTTTCTCGAGCAATAGGTAAATTCTCTAAAGTAAAACGTATTTTGCAAATAATTAAGTGAAATTTACAGAAAATGTTATTTAACATTTAATTTAGTTCAGTTTTTATAAGTTTCTGTACTTTAGTTCAATGTATAGTACTCACTATTTCTTCATTATTTTCTAGTTTATAACTCTGGTCTTCCAAAACTTACTTCCTAGTTTCTTTATTTGCAATGAATAGTTCATTTTGTCAGGTAGGGTAGATGTACATGTTTAATTATTAAATAAATTTATGCTTTTTGTTATTACTATTATTATTATACTACAATAGGTATAGTTTGATAAGTGTAAACAATTGGATCACTTAAAAAATTACATTTTCACGTACCTAGGTATACGAGTACACAGCCTACTCATGGAAAAGAGTGAAAACAGTATCAGGAATATTTTATGTTCGACATTTTGTGCATTAATAACGTTATTATTATAACAAATACATACATCATCGGAGAGAATAATTTGATGAGAACAAAAACACCGCATAAAACATACAGGATGCTATTCAAAATAAGCGAGTTATGGTAGTACGAAATGTAAAAAATAAACATATCGAAAAAAAAATAAACAAACGTAAATAAAGAAATAAACGATATGAGAAATAATTACATTTACATAATAGTAATGATGGTAGACACCCTTACAACAAGTGTTGACAATTATTTTATTTATAATGTATTAAATTTATTAGATTCATGGCCTTCTTAAAAGAAACAAACAAATGTAATTGTCTGGGTTATTTATGAACCGATTTTAAATCTGAAAAAAGCTTTATAAAGGGAAATTAAATATTCATCAGAAAAATCATCTAAATATACAGGGTGCTATTTAAAATAAGAAAGTTGGAGTCACTTCCGGTTAAACCGGAAGTGACTTTTTTTGGCGCGGGTGGATCAAAAAATTACAATTTTTGTCTTGATTCATCCCTACAAATTTCAAATTTCTATCTCAAAAATTGTAGAAAAATTTGGGGGGGTTCCCTAGTCCCTGGGCCACCCGGTATATGTATAAATGAAAAAAAAAACGTATAATTGTTTTGTTTCAACTAAAAATATACATACATATATGAAAACTAAGTCTTATTTTTTTATAAACGTAATAAGAACCTAACTTTATATAGAGTTGAAACAAAAAAAATGTTAAAGAAAATTATACCTACGCCACTGGTCATTGTTTCACTAACCACAACTTAAAGCCCGTATTTTTGATAATTGCCTACATTAGCATCTGCCATTTGATTTTTGATGACCTAACCCATGCTTGAAGGGGAAGACGTTTGGAATAGACATATGCCTCATATATCGTAGGGTTAATGTAAAGTTTGATATGTTGGAATACCACTAATATAATGCTGTGGGGAAAATTTATACAAGCATTCCAATTATGTAGTATATATTTACTTTATTAAAAGCATATCTGATCGAAATACCTCAGTGTTTGAATTTCGTTATTTAGTAATAGGTACATAGCTGACGAGTTTCTTTTTGCAATTTTCATTACGATCTTAACATCAAATAACCCATGATTTTTTTAATCATAATTTTATAATAGTAATGCGTTGGTATTTAAAAGAAATAAAACAAAACAGGAACTACTATGCGTTTCAAAGAAATGAACCCTCACTTTAAATGCGAATTACAAAACCAACTGAGAGGCTAAACATTTTGAAAAAAATTATGGGTTGTTGCTTAGAGATATGTTAATACCATATACAAGCGTCAACATTTTATTTTTTAAACCTGCCAAGTTTCGCATTATTATTTCTAAAAATGTGTCGGTTTTTATGCTCCGGGCATATTAATATTTAATTACGTATTACTTTGTGAATTATTAAAATATTCGAACGAAATTTGTGATGTAGATAGAATGTATGTCTACTTCTACACTGCGTACAAATGTTCATCTAAAAGCCATATTTTTTTATGAAAAATATATTTTTTGGCATCATTGTTCGTACAAGGTGATCCAAATTCAACTCCCACGCCTAATTTCTCGAAAATTGTGGAAGTTATGCACAAATTGTTAATACATCTAAAGTGTTGTGCATAAAAATTACTCAAAATTAAGATATTTTTCTAAACGAGGAAAAAAAAATTGGTTGTTGACGATGAAAAAATCAAAAATAGCTTTGCGAGGCGTTGTTAGGATAAGAATTTATAATTGACTTTAACAGCGGTAACAATTTGTACATAACCTCTACAGCTTCCAAAAAAATAGTCATGGGAATCGAATTTGAATCACCATGTACATCTTAAATGAAATAATGTATAAGTATCATATTTTTTTAAAAGTAGGTTTCGATTCTTGCAATAAGTGTGTGTAGAATCCTAACGTAAGGTCCAAGATATTTGAAAAAAATATTTTTTTAATATCGTGTGCAATGCAATTCATGTGACCCTTGCTTTCCGCCATTTCGCGGAAACGATCAAGTTTGTCATTTTCCGATTATTTATTTCTTGTGATATTGCTTGATCGAATTAAAAATTGAAATCCGAAAAAATTTTTCTTTAACGACTTTCTAAATAAAAAGAATCCTGTGTCAGATTTACTCTCCGACCTTTCACAAATATGCAATCAAAAATGAAATAAATATTAATTTTTTATTTTATTTTTTTTTATTATTATATGGCTTTGTGGTGGAACGGTGAGGATACTTGCCTCTCACCCTGGAGTCCCGGGTTTGATCCGCGGTCGAGGAGCTAGGATATTTTCTATACTAGAAATTTATCCTAGCATATTCGGATATTGGGTGTGTGATCATTGTCTCTAAATATGTAGTCCTTTCCCGCACAAGGTACTTAGAGGTATTCTCAGGGATACAGAGGGTTGTATTACCTGTGGTGTTTAATTTAATTTAATTAATTGCTGAAAATAGTGAGCGGAAACCATTAACGTATTATAAAACAATGGCATTATAATAGGTAGCAAATGTCAGATTTAAAGAATAATCAAAAATAAAAAAAGTTATCACAGTAAAAGTCAAAAATCGAAAATTTAATTTTTCAATTTTTCAAAGTCTGCGGCAGGTGGAAAATTTTTTTTAATTGGTTCTGAGTTCATATTCCTCAAAACTTTCCCCATTTAATCGAATATGTATCTCTCATAATACCAGAAATGCCAATAGTTAGCCTCAAATTTGTAACAGATTGTGTACTTATTTCTAGTAACCACTTGCAAAAGCGATAAAGTTTTAAGAGCATATTATCTTTTACAAAGCAAAAATACTTAGTACTAGCTGCGAAACTAATTTCAGCTAGTTTATAAAGAGTCTAACTCCACAAAGAGTTGATACTTTACAATAACAATGAAGAAACTTGTAACGAAAGGACTGGTTAGGGACAACAGTGTGTTTTAGACCCTTATCAATGGAATTTTAGAACGTGGATGGACATGTGAATTATTCATTTGTAGTAAACAAAAACAATATAGTAATCTCGTTACAACATCATTAAGCTAAAATTTTTTTCTGCTATATTCCTATATGAATATAATTAAACAACACAGTTTAGTATCGATAATAATTAACATTAATTATTGCATGTATACGAGGATAAAGTGCGTAACCCTTAACAGCTAAATTAACATTAAAATTCCAAATTCCGATTAATGAGATCTTGTAAAATTTAAATAATTAAGAAGAAATATGAATAGGAAATAAGGTCCGACCTTTTTTCTAGGGGGGGCTCCTTTTTATTTTTCCATTGTAGTTCTTATTTGCAATTTTATTGACAAATGTAAAAGTTTGTTTTGAATAAGGTCAACTGGGGTAATTGTAAAAATGGGGCAAATGTAATAGCAAAGTGTATCATCCTTATTTGATCAAAACTGATTTCCGCTACTATGTTATATGACTAAACTAGCCTCCGTCATGCGATTGATGCAGCCGAAATTGAATATAACGGTTTGAGAAGTAGTATATGCGCTTTTTACCGAACGGCGTCAGTTTCAGTTTGTTATCAAGTGTTGAAGGTGTTTATTTATGTGCTCTCCGAATTTCTGCTTTTAAGGTAAATATATTGAAATATTGGCTACTATGGTGAAAAATATTTGCTTTTCATGCTGTGTGATTACAAATGATAGTTATTGAATTCTTGATATTTACCTATGTTACATTTGCCCCCTCAAAATTATGGTGAGGGAAATGTATCATACATATAATACATTTGCGCCATTATTTTCAGGTCACAAAATGGTTCGATGTTATCACAAAAAACAGAATGAAAACACCAATTACACGAAAGATGACTTGAAGAGAGCTCTGGAGGAAGTTATGAGTGGTCGTATGACCATATATAAGGCGTCAAAACTTTATCATATCCCATATCCTACAATTTATACTAATTTGAAGGGGACTAGAGGAGCAAAGAAAAGTTCTAAAGGACGACTAACTGCCCTAGGCCAACAATAAGAAAAGGAATTGACTAATGGCATTATTATCTTAGAAAAATGGGGTTTCGGATTGTCCCGAAAAGAAGTTATTGAGTTGGTTGCCCAATATGTCAAGGATAACAAACTGCACACACCCTTCAAGGGTGGAGTTCCTGGCATTGACTGGTTCTTTGGATTCAAGAAGAGACACAGATTAAGTATAAAGAGACCTCAAGCTGTTGAATATGTAAGAAAAAAAGCTACAGATCCTTTCATTGTTTACGAGTATTTTGCTCTTTTGAAACAAACCCTCAGTGATTTAAAGCTTGAAAACAGATCTTCCCAGATATGGAATTTAGACGAAAGTAGTTTTTCAATAGATCCTACCAGAACAAAAGTGGTTGGGAAGCGAGGTGCATCATGCTTACGTGTCACCAGGACGTGAAAATACGACAGTGTGTCTAATGGCAAGTGCTTCTGGCCAAAAAGCGCCCCCATTAATTATTTTCAAAGGGCTGAACATCTGGGACCAATGGCAAGCAGCAGATGATTCTTTTCCTGGAATGTCTTACGCCGCAAGCAAGAAGGGATGAATGGACTCTGAAATTTTTTTTAAATTATTTCCAGAAGACTCTCGTCCCTGCCTTGGGAGATGAAAGACCGGTCCTGATTTTATATGATGGACACACTACACATGTTAGCGCCGCTATTGTGGAATTTGCAATAAAAGAGAACATCACTATATTAAAACTGCCGGCTCACACCACCCATCTTCTGCAGCCGCTTGACCTGTCAGTCTTTAAGTCTGTTAAAACCAGATGGGACGAGAAATTAGTTAAGTGGCAACGACAGAACATAGGAAGAAAATTGGCAAAAAAAATTATTTTCCGATTTTATCGCACAATCCTGGAAAGAGACTCCGGCAACTGTAATCACTAATGGCTTCAAGAAAGGCGGTATTATTCCGTTCAACAGCCAAGTTGTACCTAGAGAAAAATTTGACAAGGAAGCTCTTAAGAGATGGGATCAGAAAATTTCTGAAACAATTGGTTCAGGAAATAGTACCAACGTACAAGCACCACATGCTAATTCTGTCAACGAAAGAGTTGTCATGGATCCCTTTAAAGATGGAGAGAATCTGATTACCGTCAGTAATGGTGCCGCATCTACTAGCACTGGCCACAGCAGTATATTTACAACAACATCTATCACATCAGCTTTTGAAAACCCTACTTTTGAGAAATTATTATTGGAGTGTGTCCGCCAAACTCAAAGTAGCCCAAAAATTTCCAAACGGAAGTTAGCGCCAGGCGTTGAGGTTATAACAAGTAGAGAAGCATCAGTGGTATCTAAAGTACCTCCCCCAAAAAAAAAAAGACTTACGGTCATTGAGAACACCAGTTCTGATAGTGAAACAGATGAAGATCAGGTAATATACAATGAGTCTAATAACGAAGACGAGTTCTTGAAAGATTTGCAGGATTCTGTTCAATCTGATTCGGAGTATAGTCAAGTCATTGATGTTGATAAATGGGTTCTGGTCCAATATAGCATGAAGAAAAGCACCAGGCACTTTATTGGAAAAATATTAAGAAGTGAAGGAGCTGACAATTGGTTTATAAAATTCCTCAGATTTAAGAAAAAACAATTTTTCTGGCATGCTGTTGATGATGAAGACTTAGTGGACAGTTCAAATATTCTAAAAGTCTTACCTTCGCCGTCTGTAAACCGCCGCGGTTCAGGCTTGACTTTTCAACTCAAATTTGATGGTCCTAACCTTTGTTAGATGTTTATATAACTCAAAAGATACTGTTGTTGATATTTTGGTAATGTCTAATGCTATTTTTTTTAGTTATATAACTCAAAATACACTATTGTTTGGGATATTTTTCCAATATTTAATGCTGTTTTTCTAGTTTTTTTATTTTCATTTCGCATAAAAGTTTGTAACTGTTGTATTTTTTCCATAAAAATTAAAAATTAAAAATCCATATTGTAGAGAATAACATTCTTTTTTACGTTTGCCCCACAGCAGAAATTAATGTTTAACAAAACCAAGCTGACATCCGACTATTACATTTGCCCTTTTCGCGGGGCAAATGTAACATACTGGAGTCTTTTTTAAAAAAAAAATTAAACATATTTGCTAAAATTATTTGACTAATTTTTTATATCATCGACATAAAGTACATAGTCTAAGTGTCTTACATGAATTTTTATAGATTTTTTGAAGCACACATTAAAGTGTGAGGTATGTTTGAAACTACACTATGCAAAATATATATTACAATTACCCCAGTTCACCTTACTTTCTTTTAATGCATATAAAAAAATTACATTTTTATTAAAAGGACCTTCTAGTTAGATAAAATATTTTTATTAGATTTAAAAAAATCACAAGTTTTTCTGCCAATCGCTGAACTATATCTCATTAATCCTAGAAATGCCTTCATTTAAATGCACTCATTTCGTAAATAGCACTCTTAAAGTCAAATACTGAAAATTGCTAGTAGGATTTTTACCACTACCCTACAAGTTAATTAAAATTAGCCGTTACATTACATTAATGTCAGTTGAAGCGTTGTTAATCGGGCATGGACGTATTAAAATCAAACAACTATCGATGACCTACATTTGGTGAGAGACGTCCTTAGAAATATATTTGCCACTGTAATAAAATTAAGTGAAAATTTGCAACAATCTGCGGATATAGAAATTTCTAAAACTACAGATTTAGCGATTCTGGTTTGAAGGGAAGAGTAACCGCACACGGTCAACTTTTAGTTGATCGATAATTAAGTCGATCTTCAAATGGTATGAGTTTATATCAGTGGGCACATTGACCTATGTGCGATATCGATTCAATTGATTAGTCAGATACAGTCGATGAGACATTTAGACAAATTAATTGAACTATCGATCAACTGAGATAAGTCTACAGCCGTATATGGCAGTACGCATGCGATCGACAGTTTAGTCGATCATCAGGTAGTTTAGTAGGTGGCTAGACAGTCATACATACAGGATATGAAATTTATCTTGTTTGTAAATAGATAAATAACTAAATAAATAAATTAATTAATAAATAAATAGACACCACAGAAATTACACAACCCCCCGATTCCAAAGCAGATGTTGGACGGGCAAGTGTTACACTTATGATAAAATGCAGACATACAACCATTCCTACCAATATTGCCAGTGCCGGTGGCAGGATTCGAATCGATGGAGAGATTATCTAGTCACACTTACCATCGCGTGCTCTAACCAACTACTCTGCCAAGCAATGGAGCAATTAATTTAAACATTTTTAAAACTTGAGACACTCATTCAGAAATACGCAAAGAATTTCTCAGGTTACTCAATCAAATGAAAGTGTCCCTTCATTAATATATCACTATACAGGGTGTTCCTAAATATCATGTACATACGCAAGGGGGTAATTCTTTGGCTTATTTCATGACTGAAAGCTTATATAAACATAGATCCGCAAACGCTTCTTTGCTGATCTTGAAATTTGAAGATTTTCTTTTTTTCTTCTTTATAGCTCCTGCAGTTTTTGAGATATTTAGCTCAAACTTGGAATATAGGTTACGCTGTAGGGCTTACATTATTGGGCATGTCAAATGATTGTGACAATCTACAGAGAGATTTTTTTTTTCAGTGGTCATGCCCCTTTCTCTCCCCCCTGAACTTTTTTCGATGCGCCGCTGGTAGATTCTAAAATACAGTATGAATTTTCTGTTTTATTTAGAAACTTTTTGGGCTCTTGTAGTTTTTCCGTATATGCATCCGTTACCGAGAAAAAAAATAAAAAACTATTTTCTGTAATTCGCTAGATAAAATTGAAAATTTTTAAAATGGTCTAGTAGGCTCCAGTTGTATTTAAATAATCTGTTGCTGTTATTAATTTTGACAGGTCGCATTTAAAATCGTAACTTGTGTCTGCATATGTGTTTTAAATACTCGTTATAATCTCGTAAAAATGACAAAAAAATCTTCAAATTTTAACACCCTGTAGATTAGTAAAGAAGCCTTTGCGGATCTATTATATAAATTTTCAGTCATGAAATAAGCCAAAGAATTACTCCCTTGCGTATGTACATGATATTTAGGAACACACTGTATATAGGTTGTACCCAGTATTGTCTATTTTTTTCTGTAATCTTTTTTTTTTCTATATAACAGGGAATTGCATTTTTCCTTTATACTTTGAAATGTATACATAAACCACTACCGTGTGCAGACACTCACTAGTAATCACAGAACACATCTAAATGTTATATCGATATCGCTGCTGTGTGAGGCTACTTGATTCACCATTGAGTAAATAGTTTATTTGACTGCGATCCATTATTTCAAGCCAACTCAACTAAATGGTTTAGTTGATAAAGTATCGATCATGTGCAGTTGCTCTAACACTTCCAGCAAAACATCCTTTCTGGACTGCACACAGCATAAAGCGATTTGTTTGGAAATTTCAAGACAGCGTATTAAATGCGGGGGAGAAGAGTGGCGCAAATGTCTCTTCACTGATGAACCTAAATGTGTGCTCTATGGAACTGACAATAGATTGCGCATATGAAAAAGAAGAAATCAGAAGTTTACGAAGGAATGCACGGTCGAACAGATTCCATTTGGTGGTGATTTAGTCATCATGGAGAGGCATTTGTATAGATAACTGCACTGCGTTGGACATATTCAGGGATAAAACTGTTACAGCTTAGCATTATATGGGCACGATATTGGAACCTGTGATGCATAGGTTTTTAGCTAACATGTGTCCTATATAATCTAATTTATATAGATGATAATGCCAGACCCATAGTACTCACATAGTGCATGATTACATGGAAGGCAAAAAAAATAAACATAATTGACAATTCCATTTTCATATTTTAAAACATCAAAATCATGTTAAGCTAAAAATCTTATATTCATTATCTATGTCACAGAGGCTTGTTGCAGAGACTGTTTCAAAGGTAATCAAATAAACAACAATAAAAATACCAGTCGCCATACTTATTTATTTTTCACGTCGGAGGATTAGCTTTGTTTTTCTTGAAAATGAGTGAATCAAGCGGTGAAAGCGACGTTGTGTTATGGTTAATCAATGAACACTTGATCTTTAGTTGCTTGAAATGATTTTGATGTTTTGAAATGTAAAAATAGAATTGTAATCAAATCACGTATCATAATTTCTATTTTTCTCATAATTGAATGCCCGCGGAAGTGTAATCAATGAAAAGGTGACTTGTTGGTTGAATTCTGTCAAGTGAGAGAATTAGTGATAACTAATATGAGGTTCCAACTCCCACCACGCCGCGCCGTCTGTATATATGGAGAGCACCTGGAGATCGCCCAGGTCGATTAATAAGAAATCAAATTGACTACATTTTAATCAACAGGAGATTTCGAATCTTTATAAAAAAAGTCGCAGCTTACCAGGGGGCTGATGTTTCATCAGACCATAATCCACTAGTAGCTAATGCAAAACTTAAATTGGCAAAGATAAAAAAAATCTTCCCCGAACACTTATTTAGATACCAGAGAAGTAATGAGAAATGACACCCTTAAAGCGATATACTGTAAATCGATAAAAGAAAATTTCCGGAAAATCAAACAAACAGAAAATATCGAAGAAATTGGTACAGATATGAAAGAAGCTATTGTTAATTCGAACAAGAATAATAAGGGAAGGATTAGGAAAAACAAAAAGAACGAGTGGATGACGGACGAAATATTGGACCTAATGGAAGTGCGTAGATCACATAAAACTCGGGGCGGCCAACATAAATATTAAGAAATTAAATTCGGAAAAAGATTAAAGGAGTAAAAGACCGTTAGATGGAAGAAATATGTATAGAAATAGAAGAACTACAAGAAATACGAGATACATTTAGTTTACACAAGTTAAAGAAATATCAAATGTTTGCAGGAAGCGACACAAGGTATGACTAACAAATGAACACAATGAAACAAAAACGTCGGAAAAAAAACTTGCGAAGACCTGGAAAGAGTATGCATCAAATATTTTCAATGACCAACGTCCCCCAACCAACTTGCACACTCGCAACCAATAGCTTGTCCGGACCACCTATAATGCGGAGCGAAATATCATATGCAATAAAATTAGCAAAATCACATAAGGCTTCAGGTCCACATGAAATTAATATTGAGGCAATAAAACTATTGAAAGAAGAGAACATTGACGTACTAGTCAGATTATTTAATCGTATTTATGATACCGAATATATTCCTTCTGATTGGCTATAGTCCACTTTTATAATGTTCCCGAGGAAGGTAAAAGCTACAAAATGTAAAGATCATAGCCTAATCAGCTTAATGAGCCACCTGTTGAAAATATTTTTACATATCTTGCATATAGGAATGTTCAAAAAGCTAGAAGAAGTGAGCGGAGATATGCAATTTGGTTTCAAAAGTGGAAGGGGAACACGAGCACGAACACTGAATAAGATTTGCAGGAAACAACTACTCAGCGGACAACAGCCCCGACCTGCATTGAATTTAACCTGCAAGTCTTGTTTGGTAACTAAGGTCATTTGTCAATTTCTCAATAGACATAGATCGGTTTCGAACTTGTTATGTTCTCGTCAGTATGCCATAAGTAATGGAAAAGACAAATAATAATACCAAACCAGGCTAGCCTAAAGCAGACTAAGCAAACAGACATAGTGAATGATGAGTGGATCCCTCTGGTGGTCAGTGCTACTACCAATCAGGCATCACTGATGTCTTAATGACTGATAGCGACCTGCAAAGCAGGTACGAAGAGCTTCGACCTCTAACCCGGGTAGGCTAAACTATATACTGAATAAAATTTGCAGGAAACAACTACTCAGCGGACAAAAGCCCTGACCTGCATTGAATTAAACCTGCAAATCTTGTTTGGTAGCTAAGATCATTTGTCAATTCCTCACTAGACATAGACCGGTTTCGAACTTTTTATGTTCTCGTCAGTATGCCATAAGTAATGGAAAAGACAAATAATAATAGCAAACCAGGCTAGTCTAAAGCAGACTAAGCAAAACAGACATAGTAAGTGATAAGTGGATCCCTCTGGTGGTCAATGCTACTACCAGTCAGACATCACTGATCTCTTAGTGACTGATAGCGATCTGCAAAGCAGGTACCAAGAGCTTCGATCTCTAACTCGGGTGGGCTAAACTATTCATTCATCTTAAACCTAAATACCTTATTCCAAAATTGTCTTGATCAACGGAAAGATGTGTTTGTGACGTTCATTGACTATAAGAAGCCTTCGACATGGTCAGGCATGACACTCTACTGAGATTGCTGCGCTAATGTCGACCAAAAAGACATTAGGTTCATACAGAATCTGTACTGGAATCAGAAAGCCAGAGTTAGATTGGACCACTCAATTAGCACAGAAGAGGTGCTGAAGGGTGTTCATCAGGGTTGCATCTTGTCACCTATGTTATTTAACCTTTACGTTGAAAATATATTTTCTGAAACACTTGAGGACGAAGAATGTGGAATAAAAGTAAACGGTACCGTGATATCAAACATAAGATATGTTGATGACAGAGTAACTGATAATCATGAAGGCCGTCAGCGGCTTTTGAGCAAAATAAGCAGAGTTGGCATGGAGAATGGCCTTAAGATTAATAAACTGAAAACAAAGTTCATAATTGTGAGCAGAAATCCTCCATTTTACAAAATATCGCCATGTATATTGATAATGCTCCCATAGAACGAGTCCGTACTTTCAAATACCTGGGAACCGTACTAAATGAAGAATGGGATTCACAGCATGAAATAAAATGCCGCATACAACAAGGTAGGCAAGTGTTTACTAAATTGAGGTCCTTTCTGTGTAATCAAGGTTGGTCCTTCATGATCCGGTATAGAATGGTTCAGTGTTACGTGTGGTCTATCTTGCTTTATGGAATGAAAAGCTGGACACTTAAAGTGACATCAATTGATAGATTAGAATGTGGTTATTGAGAAGAATGCTTCACATATCTTGGGTAGAAAGAGTGCGAAATGATGACGTACTTCTGAGAGCGAACGTGGAGAGACAGCTCTTTGAGTGAATTAAAAAAATGGAAGATAAAGTACCTTGGTCACATTTTAAAAGGTCCGAAATATAGAATCCCTCAACTAATCCTGCAAGGAAAAATCGAAGGCAAAAGAGACGTAGGGAGTAAACAAATGTCCTGGCTGTGGAACATTAAACAATGGACGGGAATAACCAACACGGGTGAATTATGCCATGCCGCCAATGAAAGAACTCTCATTTTGAGATAGTCGCTAACGCATAATTATGCACGGCATGTGTCATACTAAGAAGGAAGTGTGGTCGTATAAAAAATTATATACAACTCCTGTGTAAAATGTAATTTTGCATTTATGGGTTACCAGCACGAGCCCGAGACGTACAAGAATTTAACATTTTACTCACGTATGAGTAACTTTTCATAATCAGTCAGGATATTTTTTTCCTAGATTTCAATTTTCTTTATAAAAAAATATTATATTGATTTTTTTATAGTTATGACATTTTGAAATTTGTGCAATGAAAAATAAATTTGAAATAATATTTTGAAAAGGTGTAACTCTTTACAGGATTAAAATTTCCTAATGACATTTTATTTAAACCTATCGAAAAACTGTCCTACAAGTTTTTTTCCTCAAATTCTAATTTTTTTACAAAACTTCATCATTTTAGTATTGATAGGTAGATATCATTTGGGTCCCGTGCCCCAATATTAAGATATGACATAACTTAAATTGTACAATTCGCCATTGGAAATACTTTCAGTTATCATGATATGAAACAATTGTAAAAGACCTTCGGTCTGCTGAATATTTAACAAAATAATGGAAGTTTTCAGCGCTTCTGGTGTACACAAAAGAAGATAGTATTATATTTCATGAAACAAAACATTTCTAAACGTACTAAGTGAAATTGAAATTGCCGTACATATGTAATTCTTGAATAAACAAAAAAACACTGGATTTCGTTAAAAGTTATAATGGACTAGAATTAGCAAGTGAAATTAAATAATACTGTTGGGACTTTAGCAGACCCACCTAGCGCATTTTAAATACCAAATTAAACTAACTTTCTATAAAAGTGTTCATGCCAGGTTGCCCTTTATCCCCCAAACATAAAAAACTTTAGGTGTAAATAATGCGAGTATATACGCAATAAAAGTTCAAGTTTATTGCTGGTGAATAGCTTAGATTTACTTTAAAATGTTCTGTTTTGTAAACTCTTATTTATCATTTACTTCAAAGTTCTTTAAAAACAGTAGCGCATGGGCGTTCACACACTTGTAACTAAGGAGGGTCAACATTGCAAAAAATTAAAAAAAAAAATTAATTTTATGATATAAACCCACCCTCATATTGTTCTTTATTATAATTGGGAGTGATGTGATGTGCTGCCAAAAAGGAATTTCCTCAAAAAGAATTTTAATTTTTCATATGTTTTTTTAATATATCGATTAACTGAGTAAATAACTTTATTTTTTGAATCTATCGTCGATACAGAAACAGCTTTAATTATCTAATATTTTCTTAAGAAGGATAAAATATACAAATGAAGCTAAGTATCATTAAGAAATATTAGACATTGTGAGATTAAAATCTCTAATTTATAATTAACTGCAAAAGGTGAATGTTTGGTGTAGAATACTGGATGGTCATTTAATCAGTCCATTTTCCTCTTCAAGTCTCCATTGGTGATTCCAGCAGCAAAACTTAAAAGACAAAATACTTCAAAATGAATTTCTCGCAAATATTATATACAAGATGAATTATCTGGATTGGGCCAAAATAAAATGGTGAGATGTCCCTACCGAGAGATGTTGAAACATGCAAAA